>JAOSBN010114694.1:0-10076 GCA_027563595.1 Erythroxylum suave
GACACTCATTACAAATCAAAGCTTGCAAGCCATTCCATTCACCTCTTATGTTGCTAGCTCCATCATATCCTTGTCCTTGAATATTTTGCATAGGTAACTTATGTTGAGAGAGGACAGAAAAATGCATTCTTTCAAAGTCAAAGCAGTAATATCTTTCACATGAACAAGGCTAAAGAAGCGTTCGCGTATAAACCCTTCTTTATCCACAAAACTCAAAACAAGGGCCATTTGCTCTCTTTTGGACTCATCACGAGTTTCATCAACAATGCGATGAGGCATAATCAGGAGCTTTATTCAAAATAACACTTGAGAATCTTTCATTGTAGGAAGCTAATAACTTAACGAGTTCAAGAAAGTTACCTCGATTAAGGGAGTCAAGACTTTCATCATGTCCTCAGAAAGCACAAGCTTGAAATGTAAGCCATCAAATAACATCAATAGAAACTTGAAGGCGCAATCGATTGATTTCAATCTCTGTGACAGTATGCTTTTCAATAAAAGACCCAATATTTTGTGAAGCATTCATCAAATCATAACATACTTGAACGGCATTTTTGTGAACCGAATTAGGATTTCTTCCCACATGTTTAAGAAAAGCACAATTGACTTCGTTGTTGACTTTCTTCCATTTTCTAAAACCTCCATCAACAAATTTACTTGCTTCATATTGTCCTTGTCTAGATGGGCCCTTGCCGAAAAGGTAGCATGGCAAACAATATGCACCATGAGTAGTTGGAGAATACTCTAACCACGAGGAAAATTGTGTAAACCAAGAATAACAGAAACGAAGACCATCTAGTAAAGGATATTCACCAAGTTTTTGGTGATATGGACCAGCTTTGATATAAGCTCGACGAATTTCATCTTGTTGATTTACAAGATATTTCCAAATTTGTTTAAGTAAACCAGGATCACGAACCAGAGTTGTTATGCCAATATCAATTATTTCTGGTTCATCTGAATCATCTAATTCCATATGCTGAACAACAGGAGGAGGAGTAACAATTGTAGCATCGATATTCTCCAGAAACTCTTGAATACAGTTAGAGGTAGAAGCTTCAATTTGCATCATAAAATAAGAACGGATTGTCTTTGGTTTTCCCATGTCTATGAATTCCTAAAATTAAATAATAATTTCAATTATAAATCACGAAATCACCATTGATTTCTACTTAGAAGCAAATACTAATTATTTAATAGCATGATAAAAAACAAATAGAAAATTCAGCGATAAATAATTTCAAAATAATTTCGAGTAAACCTCTGAAATTTAGGATTAGATTGAATAACGATATTAGAAATTTAGAAACATACCTTGTTTGTTGATATATTTTGAACAACGAACTTATTTGTAGGTCACCTGCTTGCTTAGTTTAGATGATTGAGATGAAAACAGCAGAGAAAAGACAAAAGAGTTTGTTGATAGAAGAGGGAAAAAAAGTGGATGAAGTGTTAGAGTAGCCAAACAAGAGTTTTAATTTTCAAATTCAAAGGAGAGAAGTTTGTAACTTTTAGTTTGTCCATATATCTAATTTTGATTTTAAATTTTTTAATAATTATTAAAAGATAAAGATAACCAAAAGTTACCCCTTATCAATTGAGAAGATAAATACATTCTCAATTTGAACCAATGAGTTACCTAAATAAAACTTTGATCACTCTAAAAATCGTAAAGAGCTATAAAGTTAAAACTCTATAAGGATATTGTCTATGAAATAAAAGACATGGAGATCATCATATATCTACTTTTAGCAATAAACATTAACTAGATATTGTATATGAAATAAATGATACGAAGATCATCATATATCTACTTTTACCAATAAACATTAACTAATCATCTCACTCCACACTCCACACGCAGCTCACCTTTGTTGACTTTTAAGTTACCTAAATAAAACATAAACCAAAGCTTTTATATATACATTCAAGGGTGGCGGTAGCCCCCCCTTGCCACCCCGGGCTACCGCCACTGAGCACCAGAACAAAATAAACTCAGCTAAAAACAAAGATAAGTAATTCCCAAAGAATCAGTTCGAACAATGCCTTTTAAAAGACGAGGACGTCTTTGAGTGTTCTCATAAACTTCTGTCTTCCCCCTTTCTCCTTCAAGAGCTAAACATTCTGCAGCAAAATTTTCTTCCCTAAATTGGTGTTGTACCATGCAATTCATCCCCCTAAACTCCTCACATAAATCATCCCAAAAATCCCCTAAGAACCACAATGTACACTTCTTAGTACGAAGCCAATTGGCGACGATTTTTGAGTCGCTTTCAATAATGATATTATTCAAGTTGAGTTATTTGCAAAGCCGAACTCCTTTCACAATGGCTTTTAATTATGCACTATTATTAGTGCCATGTTCCTATTGCGTAGAGAAAGTCGCTTTCACAAAACCATGATTATCTCTTATAATTCCACCACCTCCTATATTATCGGGATTTCCTTGACGTGTAACATCTCGTTCCCATACTAAGGGTTAAAAACCTTACAATACGGTACATGTGAGATCAGTGAGTGATTAAAAAAAATGCATCTCATGCTCATGTATATTGTTAGCATACACACATGTGAATTTGAATTTTTTTTTGCACACATCAAATGAATGTACATACATTCATTGACAATTGCCGGGTCTAATTGATCTATAAATGTGATTATAATTGGAATTGTGAATTATTTATATTGAAAATTAGTTTTTGAGAGTATAAGCATTGATTTAGAATTTTCGGTGAAATATGAAAATTTTCTAAAATTTAAGGGTATTTTTAGACCAGGAAAAATGCGAAGTGACAGAACAGTTGATGAATAGTGATAGAAATAAATTTTAGATAGAAGTGGAAATCTTAGTATGTGACATTAAGATTTAATGACTTATGTCATTGAAATTAGGAGATAACTAGGGTAGAAATTGGAGACAAATGGACTAGTTAGTAAAAGAGCCAATTAGAGACCACTAAAAGGTGACAAATGGCACCCACTTAAAAATTTCTCCTAAATTAAAGACCATTTCATGTCTTTCAAGTGCCCATTCATGACATATGCTTCTTTCATCTCCATCTTTTCATTTTCTTCATTTGCTCTCTCTCCATCTACGACACTCTCCTCTCCCAAACATTGGTGTCAAACTTTGCTCCTATCCTTCACTTGCTACTTCCATTTTTGGTTGTCTTCATCATCTTACCACAAAAAACCTAACCTACTCCACCTCCACTTGTGATGATCGTATATGTTGGAGAGCTAGGGTTTCATGGTGATTGAAGAAGCTTTGGGTAAATCAAGTAAGTATAAGCATCCTTCTTTCCTTGATTTTTTGGATGAAGCATATTTAGTGATAATTAGAGGTGAAAATGAAGTTGAATATGTGTAGGAAGTTGTTGATGAATGGTATATGAAAATGTTTTAATCTTTTTGGTTGATGAACAAGTATAGCTTATGAATTGGTTTGTGAATGATAATGGGTTGAAATGAAGTAGAAGAGATGGTTTACGTTTAAGATGTGATATATGTGAAAGGTGGGAAGTTAAAATCTGGAAAATGAAACATGCTCTGCATATGCTTCTGTCAAAGTTTGCCGTGGCCAACTCTATTTGGTTCGCTGAGACCAACTTGAAGGATGAAGTTCAACTTGTAAGATTTCACGCGAACTTTTCTGGGTCGCCATGGCAAACTTTCCAGCACAAAACATACTTCGGTATTTTGAGCATATCTTTTTTTATAGTTATCTAAATGAAGTAATTTTTCATTTGGAGTAAACTAGAGACATAGGGCTACAAATTATCTTAAGAAATCAAATTCTGAAACGGATTCTAAAAATTTCAATTTCTAGGTGGAAGTTGAGTATAGGGCATTGTCTTAGAATAAAAGTAGTCCAAAAATATTTGGAGTATAACTTTTACACTACTGAACCAAATTGAATGATTTTGGTGCCATTAGAACTTATGAGATAGAAGGAAAATTCTCAAAAAGAAAGTGGTCCCAAATTACTTCATTTTCATTATCTTAATGATCAGAAATAGTAGACCCGAAAGTCAGTATTTGGGAAAAAAAATATGAAATGATTCATTGGGTTATGAAATTAGATTCAAAGTGTTTATTTGAGGTATAAACCTTACGTACAAATTTTACTTAAGTTAGTTTTGATATATGATTGATAATGTGACCAAAATAATGGAAAGATACCCGGCATTATCATTGAGCATGCATTGTACATAATCCATATACACATTTGTGGATAAATGAATACTTAGGATTGTGCAATTATTAATGTGTGTGCCACGTGTGTACTGCATAATATTGATGTGTAGGATAAATGTCCACATTCAGACGTTTCCAGATCTTGGAAGTAATTGTTAATCTGGAGCGTACTGTGAGTCGATCTAGATGGTCTCATTTTATTGTTTGTTTTGATTTCAATTTCTGTATTGAATGACTACGGTTATGATTATTATGCAACGTGAATATGATTGATATGAATGTGATTCACTTATGTTGATGTCGGACAATGAAGGTCCGAGACTTGATACATAAATGTGATATTGAAGTGCTACTTGTATGTGAATGAGAAGAAATAAGTGTATTCTCAACTTAAATGTTGAATGCCGGACTAAGGTCCGACGACATGTGAAAGTGAATGTGTAAAGTGAAATAAAGTGATCAAACATGAATGCATGATAACATAAAGGTAGTTGTGATAGGAGTAGCTATCGAAAAAGAGCTTAAAGCTTAGATTGTGAAAAAGAGCTTAAAGCTCAGACTGTGATAAGAGCCTCAGGTTTAGTTGTGAATGTACTCGATATCTACTAAGGGATATGGGACATCATCTTATACAGCTCGGT
Organism: Erythroxylum suave; assembly: GCA_027563595.1. Taxonomy (NCBI): domain Eukaryota; kingdom Viridiplantae; phylum Streptophyta; class Magnoliopsida; order Malpighiales; family Erythroxylaceae; genus Erythroxylum; species Erythroxylum suave. Next base: position 4,839 of record JAOSBN010114694.1, read on the forward strand.
ATCCACTAAGAGATATGGGCTAGATAAAAAGACACTCGGTCACAATGAAAATAATAAATGAAAGTGAGTCTCATAAGCATTAAATATGCATTTAATGTGAATGATGTGAATAATTTGACTGATTTCTGAATGTGAGATATGTCTCAAGTGAATGTAAATTATGTGACTATACGAACTGTATGTGTTATATGATTGAGTGAGCTATCGAGGATGGTCACTCACTGAGTTTACAAAACTCTCCCAAAATTTGCAATATTTTTTTCAGGCTCAAAAGAGTTATCCCATTAGGCTAATGGGGGTACAGACATTGCATTCAAGTAAGAGATAGAGGTCGGAATCAATTCACGTCTACATTTGTATTTTCTTTATTTCGTATCAAATTGAGTCTTCACAATTATTATAACTTGTGTATTCAAATATTTCTGTTTTGTAATAACTTTCCAAAGAGGAAATGTTTGTAAATGATTTTGCAATGTAATGAAATTATGACTACAAGTGTTTTGTTTGTGTAATGAGCCCTAATTGATCACTGAAATTTTGATGATATGTACATTGTTTGTAATACTGGTGTTTGGAATTGGTTATGAAATAAAAGGGGCCATTTATGATTACTAACTTTCCGAAAAACACGTATGATGTTTCCAAAAAAAAATTGTAACAAGTCTTGTTTGACTGTTCTAGTGTGTTCCTCTCACGGGGTACATGTCCGAATATCCTCGGGATGTATGGATACGTGCTCAGTGGAAGTGGTGTGCTACACAACGCCCATCGCAATTAAGTTTAAACCATCCCTCAGGGGGCCTAGACCATCTTACTAGTTTTCCAAGATTAGGAATTCTATTCTAATATTGTAATTGAAAACTGTTAAAAACAGCTCTATCATGATCTTAGAACTTTTGGGCTGAGCCAAGATTGTCACCCAGAAGTTTAATCGAAACACGAATAGCTCGCCAAACCTGATCAGCATTTTCATCCTTCCCCTCCATTCTCGCTTCACATCTTCTCTTCCAGAGGCACCAATTGATTAAACAAGGGATTAAACTAATTAACGTTCCCTTGATGGAAGACTTCTTGGCATAATTAAACCAGTGCAACACTCTGGATTTCAAAGACCAATGTTGTGCCATGGGTATCCCCATTTTTGTGCAAGCAATCGACGGCCGCAACCTCACCCTCGAATAAAATATGATCTATACTTGACGCAACGTATAACGTTCAATTTTTCAAAGGTTGTACGAAACCTTTGAAGAACCAAAGAAAATTCAATAGAAATCTGAAATAATGTTTTCAAACTGATCCAAAGTTGCTGTCAAGTGACTGCAAAGATAATATAAATTCTAAAAGATGAAAACCTAAGGATAAAACAATCTTTTACTAATAAAACAATTAAAACCACTAGAACTCAACTACTAAAATACCATTAGAACTTCGTGCTAGTCTCCTCCACTTGGAAAGGACTCGTCCTCGAGTGTAAAAAATCCTCTAGGTATAATGGATCATCGGAATTATGGAACTCGGACAAATCTGCCATGCTGAAAGTCATGGAGATCCCTATACTATCTGGAAGGTCTATGATATAAGTGTTGCCATTAATCTTCTTTAATATCTTGTATGGTCCATACTTCTTTAGCTACAGTTTACTGTATGTTCCTACAGGAAACCTCGCCTTGCATAGGAATACCATGACTTGATCTCCCACATCAAATGTCTCTAGTTGCCTATGCTTATTAGCTACTTATTTGTATCATTGGTCTGTCGTTTCCAATTGTTGTTTTACCTCTTGATGTATTGCTACCACTTGTTAGGCCATATGCTTAGCGGAAATATTGATCCCCTCACCTTTAAGTAGCTTGAGTAAGTCTAACGTGTGTTGAGGTGCCTTGGTATAGACGATAGAGAATGGTGATTTACCTATCGCACTATGGATGACATTATTATATTTGAACTTTGCTTGAGGTAGTGCCAAGTCCCATTATTTTGCTTGTTTCGATAAATACTGCGAATTAAGTTTCCCAATGTCCGATTGAAAGCCTCCATTTGTCCATCAGTTTATGGATGGGTTGTGCTACTGAAATGTAAAGAAGAATCGAATAACTTCCATAAGGTGCGCCAAAAGTAACTGAGAAACTTACTATCGCGATCCAAAGTAATTGTCTTGGGTACTCCATGTAGGCGAATCACTTCTCTAAAAAACAATCAGGAAACGCCGACTTCATAGGAAGTCCTTTTACAATGGATAAAGTGAGTCATCTTAGAAAATCTGTCAACCACAACAACTACTGAATCTACCCCTCTTTGAGTACAAGATAGTCCCAACACAAAATCCATAGATAATTCTTCTCATATATTCTCTGGTATGGGTAGCGGCATATACAATCCAGTATGCTTCGAGTGTCCCTTTACTGTCTGGCATATGTAACATCTTTCTACAAATCTGGACACATCCTTTCTTTACTGAGGCCAATAAAAGTGCTCCTTCACTACTGCTAATGTTTTATCACGTCCTAAGTGACCTACTAGTCCCCCTGCATGCAAATATAGAATTACTTTCTCTTTTAAAGATGTTCTAGGTAAACATAATTGGTTGTAATGCATCAAATACCCATCGTTGAAATAAAATCCGTCAATAGGCACACCATGAGAAATCTTGTCCCAAACCTCTGTGAAGTCGTCATCTTGTTCATAATTGTCTCGCTGTTGCTCAAAGCCCACAATTTCATAACTGAGAGTAAGTAATAAGGATGCCTTCCTACTCAAAGCATCCGTCACTTTGTGTTGTACTCCTGACTTGTGCCTTAAATTGAACGAAAATTTTTGTAAAAATTGACACCACCTCGCATGCAAATCGCTACTAATCTGCTTTTGGTTATTCAAATACTTTAAGGCCTCATGATCTGAATATAACACAAACTCCTTGGTAACCAAGTAGTGCTCCCAATTTTTGAGCTCTCGTATCACCGAATAGAATTCTTTCTCTTAAGTACTCCAATTTCTCCTAGCATCATTAAGTTTTTCGTTGAAGAATGCCATTGGCTTTTTCTCTTGTGAGAGTACAGCTCCTATTCCCACTCCACTAGCATCACAGTCAACCTTAAATAGCTTGTTAAAATCTGGTAAAGCTGGTACTAGTGTTGTACGTAACTTTTCTTTAGGCAAGATAAAGCCCTTATCAACTTCTTCTCCCTACTGAAATTTGCATTTCTTCAGGCACTCTGTCATGGGCTTCGCAATGGTACTAAAATTTTTGATAAACCTTTGGTAAAAGGTCGCCAAACCATGAAAACTCCTCAGCTCCCCCACATTGTTCAGTGTTGGCCAATCTTTAATTGACTTAGCCTTTGTTTCACCCACCTTTATCCCATCCGCAGACACTATATACCCCAGGAATACTAACGTATCTGTCATGAAATTGCACTTCTTAAGGTTGATGTATAATTGGTTGCCCCTTAAGGCCATTAGCATATGTTGTAGGCGTAACAAATGTTCCTCCTCCGAATGACTGTAAATTAGGATATCATTGAAATAAACCACAACAAATTTACCAATAAAAGGCTTGAGTACCTGATTCATCAATCTCATGAAAGTGCTTAGTGCATTGGACAACCCAAATGGCATCACCAACCATTCATATAGTTCCTCTTTTGTTTTGAAGGTCGTCTTCCATAAGTCACCTAGCCTTATGCGAATCTGGTGATACCCATTCTTAAGATCAATCTTCAAAAAAATTGTCGCACCATGTAAGTAATCCAATATGTCATCCAGTCGTGGTATAGGAAATTTATACCCAACTGTGATCCGGTTAATGGCTTTACTGTCAATACACATCCTCCAACTTCCATCCTTCTTTGGAGTCAATAATTTCGGGACTGTGCAAGAACTCATACTCTCTTATGTAAGCCCCTTTTATAATAACTCCTCCACCTTTTCTTTTAAAACCTCACTTTTCTTCGGATTTATTTGGTAATGTGACAAATTCAGTAAACTGGATCTGGTCTATATGGTGTTGGATATCCCTCATGGGGGGTAACCCATCCGGGATATCATCTGGCATCAACTCCTTGAACTCTTGTAGTAGGGGTCGCATTATCTTTGGGTACTCCTTAACTTAAAACTCTGCCTCACTTGTCAACACCTATTTGACCACTAACGCATGCACTTGTTGTGTTTCCTTGATCTCCGCTTCGAACCACTTGGCTATAGATAAGAAAGTATTACCCTCAGAGGTTGAAGTCTTGGTTTTAAACGGTAGGAGTGTGTACTTGACCCTATCCTTCTCCAATTGATATTGGTTGCTCCTTATCGAATGCTGATCATCCACATCAAATTGCTACGGTCTCCCAAACAACAACTGACAAACATCTCTGTCAACAACATCACAATATACTTCATCTTTATGACTGCCAATGGAGAATGAAACTCTACACCTCTCTTTGACTTCTATCTTGTCTACTGCGGTTTTAATCCACCCCAAGGTATTAGGATTAGGATGTTTTCCAATGGTAATCCTAACCTCTTCACTGCCCCTTTTCCAATAATGTTCTAGAAACTTCTACTATCAATGATAACTCTAAATACCCTGCCATGAATGGTACATCTCGTGCAGAATAGTTGATTCTTTTGGGTCTGGTCTTCTTGCTTAGGTACTAACATCAGTTTCCTCACCACATATGCCGAACCCTCGTCAACTTCATACTCATCATCCTCATCTCCATCTGCTTCGCAAGCGATCCCCTTGTCATCTTCGTCCCTCTCTACAAAGTTAACCGTCTTCCTCAAAGGACACTCGTTAGATCTGTGTCCAGGTTGACTACAATTGAAGCACTTCCCCACAACTGGTTTAGCATAGGGGTCCTTAGATCTCTTCATGTCCTTATCTCGTGCCTTAACCATAGGCCTTTTTCCCATAACTTTATCCTCCACACTCCGCATCTCATGACTACGAGGAATATTGTTGTACCCCGTAATTTTTAGGATTCTATATTTTATATTTATTTTATTTTATTTATTTTATTAAATTAAATTATCTAGCATGAAAATAGATTAGAATTTATGAATTAGAAATTTTTGGAGTCTAATAGGGTTTTTTTTAAATTTTTATAAGGTAGTATGGATTAAAATGAAGTAAAGGGGTTAATAGGAATTTCCTAATAAAAGAAGGGGCAATTGGTCAAAACACATAATATTTGCATTAAATGGAATAAGACAAAGAGGGAGGAGACGTGAATGGAGGAGGTGGAG
>JAOSBN010114695.1:0-10075 GCA_027563595.1 Erythroxylum suave
TTGGATACGGATTGCATTAATTGAAGGCATGCATGGTTGACCAGAAACAATATGGATTAAGAAGCCTGTAATAGTTCATGAAACTTTGAGTTCCAGCAGTTGCCATGTTAAGTGGAAGCGTACGAAAGAAGAAAGATGAGAAGGAAAATAAAAGGCAGTAAGCGCATGGAGGCAAAAATTGTAGAGACAAACAACGGCCGTCTAATGTCTACTAAGGTTATATGTTGAAACTTAATAATATATATATATATATATATACAACGGCGGTTTAATGTCTACTAAGGTTATATGTTGAAACTTAATATAATATATATATATATATATACAACGGCCGTTTAATGTCTACTAAGGTTATATGTTGATATATATATATATACATATATATTATATTAAGTTTCATCATATATATTATATTAAGTTTCAACATATAACCTTACTAGACATTAAACAGCCGTTGTTTGTCTCTACAATTATATATAGACATATATTAATATGTCATGACTTAACATGTCACATCCGTGATACTTATTTATGTGACATCTTAGGCCACACGAGTGACACTCCTTAGGTGTCATTTATTGTTTTTTTTCTTCTAATTAAGTACATATATGTATATAAACAGGATAATAATTAATTATAATTAACAATAACATATATATCAAATATTAATATTGACTACTTAATCAAGTAACTATATTTTAATAAATCAAATAATTAATTATATACCAATATTTATCATTAATAATTTAAATAATTAATTTTATTCTGATGACTATTAATTATATCAAAATTAATTGGCAATGATTTTAGTATATTTAAATAGTACCTATTAATATTAACTATTTATTATTATTCATTATTATATATTAAGTATGTCTAATAACATTATTATATATATATATAATTGATTAAATAATTATATTATAGTTATTATTAATCATATCAAAATTAATTCATCAACTATCATTTAATTATATTGAAATAATAGGATGAAAAAAATATTTAGTCATATAATAATTAATAATAAGCATTAATACAGTAACATATATATCAAATATTAATATTTATTACTTAATTAACTAACTATATTTTAATAAATCAAGTTATTCATTATATACCAATTATTATTAGTAATAATTGAATTAATTAATAATATTCTGATAACTATTTATTATATCAATATTAATTATTCAAAAAAACTTGGTTATATTAAAATTAATTAGTTAACAATATTTATGTATTTTTGAATTATAAAATCAAAAAAAGGTCATTCTAGACTTATCTAACTTAATAAAGCATGTTAAATAAATTTTATTCATTGTTGAAAGTAAAAATCTTAAATTTAAATGTTTTGATGAGTATATATATATATATATATAAACAAAAATTATAATTGCACTCTACACTTATTTAAATAAACAATCAATTAATTTTAATTTAATCAGTAAATTAATTATATATAAATTACGGTTGATAAAAAATGAAGGCAAATTTTAAATTAAATAACTCTTCTTACTCTACATTTAATCTATTTCTGAATAACTAATTACTTATTTATATTTAAATTAATCAATCAAATTTCTACATCTCTGACTGTGTCTTGTGCTTTGAATATCGAATAACTACTCCATACTTTGATGTAAATTTCTTGATCCTTGGCAAATTTCAGATAATTATAAAATGTGACTTTATTTAATTAGATTCAATAAAATTCCAAGTTTGAATTCATTGTAAATTTAAGATTTTTTAACATCATTATTTGCATTATTTCACATTAATATATGCTAGAAAAATTATTTAGTTTTTGTAAAAAAAGATTTTGATATTAATGTCTCAGAAGATTAATCATTCGATCTCAATCAATCACCGCCGTATAGTCGTTTTATAATTAAAAAAGGTCATAAACGTCTGTTTTAAATAACTTCTCTAACCTAATTGAGATCATATTCGACCTACCGAGTCAAAGAACTTAACTTAACTTAGCTTTTCTCACCTAAGTTGTTTTAAATAACTTCTCTAAGTTCTAACCTAACTCAGACCATATTCGACCTAACAAATCACACTTCTTTACGTGAATTTAACTTCTCTACCTACTTTCTCATATTACTTTTCTTCGTCATCAACCTAAAACACAGTAAATTTTTCTTTTTCAGCAAAGAAGAAGAGAAGTCAAATTTCCTATTTCAGCAAAGAAAAAAGAGCTGTTGTTGTTCATGAGTTCAATCTTTCTTTGCTTACCATAGTTCAATCTTTCTTTGCTTACCATAATTTTTTTTAGAAAATATAAAATGTTTCTTGTATCTTCTATTTATTACATTTTAACCAATTTTATTTGTTATCATCTAATTTGCTGTTTACAACATTAACCCGTGATATTCATGTTTATACAGTTAAATAGCAAATGTTACATTTTAATGATTATATTGTGTTAATGTGTTACATTTGTAGAATTATATTATGTTAATATGTAACATTTTTAGGATAATAATATGTTAATGTGTCATCCGTTATTATCGTGTTATGTGAAATAAAAACTTTTTCTCATCAATTGAAAATTTGAAACTTTAGCCGCAGTTTTGAACTTGGAGTTTTTAAGGAAGATGAGTTAAAGATACCTTCGTCGATTCATTCTAATTACTTCGTAAAAAAAATTTATTTACTGATTATATAAATAACTAATTTATATATAACTCATTTATAAATAAATGATTTTTTATCACATTTATCTTTTTAAAAAATATTTAAAAAGTGACTTATATTATCACGATAATAACAATGCTTAATATTATTCATTATTGATTATAATTATTAAAATTGTTAGTTTTAAATTGTTAATAATATACTATATTATGCGTTGTTAAATTTTTAATGTATATTAAGAAACAAATCACGATACAAATATTAAAGATATATAAGTTCGAATATTAAAAATAAACAATAAATTTAGATTGTAAAATTTTGGAATGAAAAAATTTAAAAATGTTGGAAATGTAAAGTGTGATGTATTTTTTTATAAATGGATAAAATATAAAAATTATATACAGATATAAAAATGTAAACAAAAAGTAAAAAAAATAAATCATCATTTAGTTATTAATTTTGTAATTAAAAAGTAATTTAGTTCTTATTAAATTGGTCAATATTTGGAGTAAAAAAATAATTTTGGATTTCATAGATATTTCAAATGAAAGCTTACGGTGACTACAAATTTCTATACTTTATTATTTTAACAATAACTAATAATGAATAATAACATTTAAGTTTTTAAAATTTGTTTATTAATCTTACTTCTGTTAAGTTTTCTTTTATATAAAAAAACTCAAATATCTGTATTATTTTATTATTTAATGTACAAATGAATATTGTGCAGTGTTTAAATATTAAAATGTATATTCAGAAAGGAATTATGATAGACATATTATAAATTTATAATTTAGAATACTAAAAAAATATCATTAAAATTAGATTGTAAAAATTTAAATGTATATTAAGGAATGAGTCATGATGCAAATATTAAAAACATATAAGTTAGAGTGTTAAAAATGGAAAATAAAAATTAGATTGTAAAATTTTTGGAATAAAAAATAAAAAAGTAAAATATGTAAAGTGCGATGTATTCTTTATAAATGGATAAAATATAGAAAGTAAATATATATATATAAATGTAATCAAAAAGTTAAAAATTAAATCATCATTCAATTAATAATTTTGTGATTAATTAAATAAATAAGTTATAATTAAATAGGTTAATATTTGGAGTAAAAAAATAATTTAGGATTATATAAATGATTCAAATGAAAGACAAATAACAAAATCTCAAATAATCTTATTCACCCTTATTCACAGGCGTTTACTGCAAATCACGAGTGTGACTTTTGAAGTCGCACCTGTGATTAAATTTTTTAATTGATATTTAATCAATTTTTATTTTAATTTAAATAAAGTGTTTGGGGTTTAAATTATGAATTCACATCCGTTACATTAACTAATAATGAATAATAATCTTTTACTTAATTTTAATAAATTAATAAAATATAATTTGTTAATTATATTTTAAATAAATAAATAATTAATTATAAATAAAATTTATTAAAAAATGAGCAACAATTTATGCGCTCATTATATTTTACTTAATTATAATCTAATTATATTTGATTGAAAATGAAAACCAAAATTATTTCATTAAGATATTATGAATGATGGTTTTTTCCTTTCAAACATTAATTAGAATTCTTTAATAATTTGCATATGTTGTGTCTGTACAAAATACATGATAAATACTTAGTTTTCATTCTCATAAATCTGGATTCGTATCCGCAATTAAATTATTCAATTGTTGTGAAATTGTTTTGTTGGCCGCATTTTACCTTCGTTCTTTTTAGGTTCTCTTCTTATTACCTGCTTCTTTGTTTCGCTATTAAGGTACGTTTAATTATATCACAAAATGTATTATATACTATTCTGGTACACTTGTTCATGACATATTCATTTTTATTGATATGATAACTAGTTTCTTGTTTATTTTTCCATATTTCAGGACTTACATATACAATTTTACTTTATTTATATACTTGCTTACATCATATTGCCATAATTTAATGTATGGTTTGTTAGATTTTTGTTAAATGTATGGTTAACCTTATTTGTTAAATGTATACTTGTTTAATCTTATTTATATTAACAAATACAGTAGAAGTTAGTGTTTCTTGATAAACTCTTTATTAAATCTATGATTTGTTACATGTGTTATGTTATATTCATAGATAAAGATGATATTATTGCTTCATTTTTTTGCCTGTTATATTTTTACATTTTTTATTATACCCAACATTTATTGATGTAATATATACTTTTTTTACATATCTCATTTAATAATATTTATAATAAATATTCAATTATACTTATTATATATATATTTCACAAATATTGTTACTACACATATTTTGATGCTTTAAAAAGCATCAATGTTGTCTACATTTAGGCATTCAGATATGGATAGAAATGTCGAAAGGTATCAAAAGTATGCTGAAATGCCAGAAAATAAAAAACAAGAATTCTTGCAACAAATTAGAGAAACCCAAGCTGCAAAAAAGAGAAGCGTTCTTTGCCTACGCTTCATCAAACAATTCCAATCAACATCGCTATTCTTTCGTTAATAATGAACCTTCCAGAAATGAACTTCTTATTCATCAATACTCTAGTCAACAAATACAAAATTAGTCTTTCCATTTTAATGCAAATCGTGTTAAGTAAGGTATAAATTTTTTAACCTATATTTGTACTTTTTTTATGACTGCTGCACAAAGTGATCATGTTATTTTTATATGTTTTAAGGGATAAATAATCGTTGCTCTTCCTCAAAGTTAGCAGCTTTGCAAAATTTACCTGTTGAGCCTCAATAGCTTCGTTTTGTTCTAAATTGTGAACATTGTCATGAAAAATGATTTTATCTCGAACCTGCATCATTCTATTGTTCATCACGACAGATTTCCATTATTGCTCCTCAAATGCATTATGGTTCGAAACGATTATTTTTTGGCAATGATGAAGAATTAGAACATTTCAGGAAGAATGTTCATACATACAATAACAATGTAGTGTTTACTTCTGATGAGCTCGGTCTGATCAAGAACTAACAAAAAAAAAGAAAGGGGTTTATACATTTCATGTTCAAGGATAAGTTTATCATTTCCTTGATAGTTTAGTGCCAAAAAAAAAAAGGTATGTGGAATCCAACTCTATTTCTTTGATACTAATGAGGAACTAAAAAGAAGGACTAATAGTTGTGATAACCTTCGTGAGAATACATTAAAACTGATTATGGCAATTTTATAAGATAATCCTTATGCTAAGTTCTTTCAAAGTCTTAAAGACATTCCGTCAATTGAGAATCATGAAATAGTTCTGAGATGTTATCCTGGCTTTGATCAACGTGTTTATAATCTTCCTTGTGCATCATAAGTGGCTGCTATATGGACTGAAATTAATGATGAACAAATTAATAAATGTCCTCACATCCAAGTCTATGCTCATTCGGGTGCAAGTTATAGAATTCAGTCTTATTATGCATGTAATGACTTGCTTCAAGATCCACTTTTATTCCCTTGCAGTGAATCTAGATGGCATCATGGCATTAAGCGGTTGATTTCACAAAGAAATAGGAGGAATGTTTTGGATGAAGAGAGTGATGTTCATTTGAACTCCTTTACTGATTCGTTTGAATTATTCACTGTCGAAAACATAGGCAAGTTTATCATTTTTTGTCATTTATTAAATATTATTTAATTCCACCATTTTATTTATCAAATTTAACTTCTTTACTAATAGTTGCTAAAGAAGGATATTATGAAGATGATTTGGTTTCTGCTAGAGAATATTATTGCTATCAGCTCCAAATAAAAGATAAAGATGAATCTATATTGCTCCATAGCTTAAGAATGCTTCAACAATTTGTTGTGGGTACTTATATCAAGATTGAAACGGTCAGACTTGATTTCCATAGAAAAAACATAATGAGATACGAACAAAAATTTTGCAAGGTGTTTTGGATAGTATTACCATGGGTCAAATAGAGGTTATAGGATTGGCCGTCGAATTGTTCTCCTAGCTTCATTTATTGGTCGCCTAAGGGACATGAAACAACGTTATCTTGATGCTATAGCTCTGGTACAAAAATATGGTAAACCAGATAATTTTCTCACTCTGACTTGCAACCATATATGGAGAGAAATACAAGATAATCTTAAAGTTCAGGAAAAGGCATAAGATAGACTAGACTTATTTGCTAGAGTATTCAGAGTTAAATTTGAAATTCTAAAAAATGAGTTGATCAAAAAACAAATCTTTGGAGATGTGGCTGCATTTGTTTATGTTATTGAATTTTAGAAGCGTAGATTTCCTCATGCTCATTTATTACTAATATTTAAGTCGCAATTTAAATTGCTTAATCCAGATTCTCACGATCATATCATATATGCTGAAATACCTGATCCTGATCAAAATTCACAATTATATTCTCTCGTCATTAAGCATATGATTCATGGTCCTTATGGTTTTATGAATATAGGTTGCCCTTGTATGAGAAATGATGTATGCAAAAACCATTATCCCAAAAATTTTACTCTTTTTACTATTCATGGTGAAGACAATTATCTATGCTATAGATGGAGAGATGATGGCAGGAAAGTGAAAACTTGTAGACATGAGATTGATAATAGGTGGTTGGTTCCTCATAATCCGTACCTTTTAATGCTACTTGATTGTCACATAAATGTTGAAATATGTTCAACTGTGAAGCTTGTTAAATACTTATACAAATATGTCTTTAAGAGCCATGACCTTATCAACTCTAGCATTGTTGATCAAGATAGCGCAACTGATATTGATAAAATCAGTAATTTCCAAGAGGGTCATTGGATTTCACTTCCTAAAGCTTTATGGTGTGTATATGAATTTTGTCTAGCAGAGATTAATCCATTAGTTTATATACTGCAGGTTCATCTCCTAGATCAACAGTTTATTTCCTTTGACAAAAATGCAGATTTGTTTTATTTGTTCAGAAATATCAACTTCTCAAAAACGATGCTGACCGATTTTTTCAAGATGAATTTGAAAAATAAAAAGGTAGAAGAGATGAAATGTCTGTATAAAGATTTTATGGAACATTTTGTTTGGAGTCGAAAAACAAAAACATGGTCGGAAGGAAGCCAAAGAAAAGTAATAGGAAGACTGGTTATCGTTGACCCTAGAGAAGGAGAAAGGTATTACTTGAGATTATTGCTTATACATGCTAAAGGACCAACATCATTTGACAACTTGTTAACTGTTGAAGGTGAGAAAAAAAGCTGTTTCAGGGAGGTTGCATTGCAATTAGGATTGCTAGCATCCAACTCTTATATACAACAAACACTTAGGGAAGCTATTATGTTTCAAATGCTAGCGTCACTTCGACTTTTATTTGCTACGCTCTTGTTCTGTTATTCACCAACAGATCCTAAGCAGCTTTGGGAAACGTTCAAGGACGACCTTTGTTTTGACTACTAGTATGCTTCTTCTTCATATGGTATGTATACATCTAATGACATTGAAAAAGTGGCTTTTCAAGATATTAATAAATCTCTAGAGCAAATGGGGAAAAGCTTGACCGATTTTCATTTTGCTAATCATCACTTTCATGTTGATTATTATGAACATCAAACTAAGGAAATACAAAGTGAGATGAACATACAGGTTGATCCAGAAGACCTATTATTACAATCAAGGTTAAATAATGAGCAGAAGTACATATTTGATTTAATTAAGAATTCAGTTTTGGCTTCAAGTGGTGGAATTTTTTTATTTATGGTCCTGGTGGAATTGGAAAAACTTTCTTATATCGAGCTCTCCTTGCTAATTTATGATCACAGGGATATATTATAATTGTTATTGCTACATCGGGTGTTGTAGCATCGGTCCTTCCAGGTGCTAGGACAGCTCACTTAAGATTTAAAATTCCGCTTGATTTATCGAAGAAAAAAGTTTGTAAATTAAACAAACAAAGTAGTATTGCAAAATTGATATTTGAATCTAGTCTTATCTTATGGGACGAGGATTCCATGGCAAAACGAGAAGCCATTGAAGCATTTCATGTTTTGCTTCAAGATATCATGGACTCTAATCAACCTTTTGGAGGAAAATTTGTTGTATTTGGTGGTGATTTTCGTCAAACCTTTCCAGTTATTGACCAAGCTACAAAACTACAACTGATTGATTCGAGTCTTCTAAATTCACATCTCTGGCCACAAATGCATAAATTCTCTTTGATGATAAATATGAGAGCTATACATATCCCACTTTTTGTGAATTTTTAACGTTGGAGAAGGCACTTAGCCAGTAGATGAACAAGATCAAATATCCTTGCCAAAAGAATTGGTTGTTCCTTATGATAGTAAAGAGGAGTCTTTTAATAGGTTATGATTTTTTCCATTACATATTTTACTATCCTTTTTTTACAATTACGATTACATTTTTCTAATGTATCGTTATCTTAACCAGGTTACTTGAAAACGTCTTCCCTGACCTAACCTTATATTCATCTAATCCATATCAGATGATAAACAGAAGCGTACTATATCCATCGAACAATTGTGTTGATGAAATTAATGACATGATGACTCAAAAATTGTCAGGAAATATGCGTTCATACATGAGTTTTGACAAAATAGTTGACCAAAGACATCAAGCTGATTATGAAGATTTTCTCAAGTCTTTAAATCCTAAAGGCTTACCTCTACACAATCTCTTACTTAAAGAAGGCTCCCTAATTATGCTACTAAGAAATTTGAATCCGACTAAGGGATTGTGCAATGGCAAAAGGTTGATATGCAGAAAACTAAAAGATCATACAATTTTTGCAAAAATTGTGTTTGGACCTTACAAAGAAAATTTGGTTTTTATAACTAAAATTCCCTTGCAATCTTTAGAAAATGAAAAAATGGGATACCTTGTTAAGTCAAGATGACTTTACTTAAATATAATTTTGATGTATAACAAAAAGAGATAAAATAGACGCAGACGCAAAGCAAACGCAAAAGCAGACGCAGACGTAAAGCAAACGCAAAGCAGACGCAGACGCAAAGCAGACGCAGACGCAAAAGCAGACGCAGACGCAAAGCAAACGCAAAGCAGACGCAGACGCAGACGCAAAATAGACGCAGACGCAGACGCAGACGCAAAACAGACGCAGACGCAGACGCAAAACAAAGCAGACGCAGACGCAGACGCAGACGCAAAAACAAAAACAAAGCAGACGCAGACGCAGACGCAAAACAGACGCAGACGCAGACGCAAAACAGACGCAGACGCAGACGCAAAACAAAGCAGACGCAGACGCAGACGCAAAAACAAAAACAAAGCAGACGCAGACGCAGACGCTGACGCAGACGCAAAAATAAAAGCAAAAGCAGACGCAGACGCAGACGCAAAACAGATGCAGACGTAGACGCAAAGCAGACGCAGATGCAGATATAATAATGAATTAGACGATAAAAAGAAGCAGACGCAAGAGTCAGTTTGAGTTAGTTACAGAACTCAACTG
>JAOSBN010114696.1:0-10075 GCA_027563595.1 Erythroxylum suave
CTGCTTTTCATTCTGTCTTATCTTTGTTTGTCATCAAAATCACTTTATACGTGAAGTCAAAATTCTGACTTAACACTACATTGATCGTGTCTATAGTAGGTGGGTTCACTTTATTGTAAAATGCCTGTGGAAGGAATTCCTTAGGTAAGTTATGGTGTAGGCATCTGCTCTACCGGTCCTTGTAATGCTCCTCTGTTTCATAAATGGACTCCCCCTCACGTTGTTGAAAACTAGTAATTTCCTTTGTTATATTCTTTGTATTTGTCAACAAGAAGTATTTTTTGAGAAAGGCATGCACCAACTACTCCTATGTCATAATGTTAGCAGGGCTTAGTGAATGATACCAAGCTTTCACTCTATCTCTAAGCATGAAGGGAAATAGCCTAATTCTAACTACTTCTTCTGACATTTGGTGATACCAGAAGATATCACAGGTCTCAAAAAAACTCATGATATGTACATTCTGATCTTCATTAGCCAGTCTATAAAATTGGACGTTCTATTCAAGCATGTTTAAGAGGGCTGGTTTGATTTCGAATTAGACCGCTTGAACTACTGAAGCATGCTCAAGAGAGCTGACTTGATTTCGAATGAGACCACTTGAACATGCGGTCTAGCTACTCCTTAGTCTGATGGGTTAAACCATGGCCTCATAAAGTCCATGAGGGTCCTCTATTACGGCCTTCTAGGGTCAACTTCCTAATCCATATTCCTTTGAAATTCCTTGGCATTTATGGTTTCTCGATTTCTTCTTCTTCCTCTCATCAAGCTTCCCTAAGGGTTAGTTTTGATCATGTTATATCTAAATCTAATGTCTCCGTTACAAGACTTGAACCCCTCGTGACTTTTGTGTTCATATAAGAGCATAACTATGAAGTAAAACAAAAGAAACAAAAATAATAATTAAAAACTACTCCTATGCCATGAACTATATAACTGAATATCGCCTTCCCCAGCAAAGGTGCCAAAAAATTATTTGCTTAAGGTTACATGAGCTAAGTTATGCTATTTTTAACCTTGGTAAATTTTGTAGCAGCACAGATCATTCACATAGAACCTAAGAAGTCGATCCCATAAGGAAGGTAAACTAGTCCTAAAATCTAAGGTAAGCTAAGTTCGCAACAAACCTAAATAAATAACTACGTCAGAAAACAAATTAATTGATAATCAATTAAAGAATTGAGTTGTAGAAATCTCAATAGGATAAAAATTTGACAAACCAATCCTAAACCTACCTAGAAACTATAAAGTGAGAGAACGGGGATTTCAATATGAAATTAACGAAACCTAATCAATTATGCAATTCTCAACTTAACGGGTCTAGGCGGTCCTAGGGTGAATTACTCTCTCCCGAGTTATAATTCTCAACCCTAACTGATGATCCCTAATTTAAATTATGAAATCACAATCTCTCGATTTGCAATTAACCTAAAACTTAAATTAGTTCCAAGTTGTCTACTAACCGACCAATAATCTATGCTCCATCTCTTGTTACACGACTTTATTAGTTTGATTTAATCCTTTGCCTATTAATTCACCTAACTCTCATTAGCCCAAATTAATTATTTTCACTTAGCCCACCCTCTCAGTCTATTGCCAAGTTATGAAGAATAGGAATTAAATCACAATTAAATCAATAAAAAACATAATCAAATCAAATTTTATTAATCTCTAAAATTGAAATCCAAAGGTAAGTGTAAACATAACTCAATATTCAACATACTCTCAACATTTATTTGAATTCTATACATGAATAAAATTTAAATAAATGAAAAATACATCAAGAACAGAGTCGGGGAGGTGGTGATAGTGAGAAACCACCTATTCCAAGAAATACGTCGCATCAAGCTCAACTCCATGTCTCTCTTCCTTTGTCTCCTTCCTTAATCTTTTGATTCTCTCTCTAGGTCTCCATTGTTCAATAATGGGATTGCTCTCTTTTTCAGACTCTCTAGAACTGCAGCCTCTATCTTATCATATTCTACTTATACTTTGGAGGCTCTAGGTCAAATTTGAGGTTGAAATGGTCCAAAAATTGCTTAGAACTTGAGTTTCTATATCAACTCGACACAAGGCATGATTGTGGCCCCTTATGCCACGATCGTAGTCAGTGCTTTAACCTTTTTGTCATGATAATGGCCAAATGTGCATGATTGTGGCCTGTTTCAATGCTTTTTGTCACGATCGTAGCCTAAGTCCATGATTATGACAGCAAGCATTCAGTCAGGCCACGATTATATACATTAGGCCACAATCGTGACTAAAAGATTAAGGTGCCACTTTTTGTCACGATCATGGCCTCCTAAATGCACGATCATGGCCTGGATGCTACTAGCTCTTCCTTCTCTTTCACTATCATGGCCTACTGTGGATGATTGTGGCCATGTCTTTGCCCTGAAACTCCTCGAATCTTCTCTATTCTACACTGTTTGCCCTAAAAAACTAACTTAGACTTCGAGATACCTAAAAAATATAACAATTAAGCTCAAAGATTCAAACTAACCCATAAAAACACTTAAACATGCAAACTAACATAATTAAACCCTGAACGCACACTCAACACTCAAATTCGCACTAAATACATGACAAATTACACCCTAAAATACAATGCAAAACACAACTATCAGTGTTTAGGTCAGAGGTGAGATCTCTACACCTTGAACAGTAAAGATTTCTCAACGTTGTCGTCTTTGCTCCTTTGCTATCTCCTTTAGCACCTTGGTATTTTCTGAAATTGTATTAAGCACCTTCTCCCATCCGACTGTTTCTTGGTTGACTCCTCTTTTGGTTGTTGTAGTGGCATCGAGCTAGAACTGGCCTGTCCTACCATGTTCTTAACATGTGATTTTGAGCTCACATCTTTGAGTTCCATATGTTGGACCTTTAAGATATCAGCTTGCTTAAAGTAGCAATGGTTAAAAAACTGAAGAAAATCCATAGTTAAATCATTGCAACTAACACCATAATAATCCGCATTAGCAGAAAATAAGTAAATAGTTCCTTTACGAAAAATTTGTTGCTTTAATTTTTTTTAAACACAGTTTGATGCAGAAATTTGTGTAGCAACAGGTGTTTAGGACTATAAATTATGTTATTATGCTCATTCTTAGTGCAAAGTTATGCAACCTAGTTTATTGGGTCTAATAACATTTAGCATGGAATTTATTGTGTTTGTCCGCAATTATTGATTTTAGGAATCTACCGATTTCATAAAAAAGTTTCATAGTTTAGTTTATACGATCGACGTTGTAACCAAAATCATATTCCCTTAGGGTTATCTTGCTCAAATTAAAGTGATGTGAAAAATTCTAGGGTGAGTTCTTTATAGATGACAAAGTTGAAATGCATAAATTTCTCTAACTGAAGTTTTCAACATTTCCTCTCAAACCAAGACTTTTTAATTTCTCAAAGCCTAAATATCTGGGCACAATGACATTTTGAGAATGAAGAGTATGGTAATGGTTTCCTTCCTTTTCTAACTAAATCGAAAAGGGTGATCCATAATCTATCACTCCATTTTATTGTCCGTAACCTGACACTTGTGCTTTGCCCTTTCATTGAACATGTTTGGCTAGTTGCATAATTGACAGCCCCATTTGGAACGAGAAATGTGTGAAAAATTTAGAGAGAGAGAAATTTAAGGAGAGTTTTAAAGAGAAGTGATAGGATTTGAGATCTTTGATTATTCAGAGGGAGTGTAGAGAGTGTTATGGGTAAGAAAAATGAGAGTATCGGTGAATATAGGTTGGGGGGAGAAAGGATGGGTAAAATTTGGGGGAAAAGACTTTAAAATTATGTGTTCCAAGTTTGGCTCGCCATAGGTCACGATTATGACTAAGCGAGTCATAATCATAATAGAGACTAAATTCCCAGGGTCATGATTATGACTACAAAATTAGGTCACACTATAAATTTTGAGGCTCGTTTCCTGTTTTTTATTCTTTTCTTTAGGTCACTCCAAAATTCCTTCCCCAACTTACATTTTTTATCAACATGCCATTGTCTTACCATCTACATCCTTCCAATTCATTATGAGAAAATAAAATACAAAGAAAACCTAAGTGTAGAATTTAAAAAAAGGAACTAAACATATTATCTTGATTTTCATGTTTGGAAGTACTGTTTGAGTATCTAAAAGGGAAAAAATGACTTCCCATCCCTTGTAGACCATTCCTCCAAAATATGGTTTGCAATGTGTCCCATTTACCTTAACGGTCTTTTTATTCGAATTTTGCAGTTTGATGGCTCCATTGGTGAATACTCGGGAAATCGTAAAAGGTCCACTCCATCGTGATTTAAGCTTTCTTAGAAACAACTTCAACCTTAAATTGAATAGTGTACCTACATCTCCTACCTTAAACCCACTTTGCTTCAAATGAGAATCATGCCCCCTCTTCAACTTTTCCTCATAGATTTTGACATTTTCAGACAAATTTTAGCAAAACTTATCGAGTTTATTTAGTTGCAAATGTCTTTTTTCACCCGCTTGCTTCCAATCAAAATTTAAAACTCTTATTACCTAATATGTTTGATGTAACACCCCGCTTCCATTTAATAAGTATCAGTACACCCTTCGGATGTACGTGTAGTTGCTCGATGGAAATGACGTGCTAACTTATTCACTTTCACATATCGCATAGCATCATAAATTAAATTTATAAACAGCACAACGTCTAAAACCCAAAATTTCCTCATTTCATTTCATAAACCATAATTTACAATGTAGCATTATATCCATCATCCATGTTTACACAATATCAACCTATCAGAGTCCACAACTTTGTCTATAAGTAAGCTACATACATAAGGAACAAACAAAAATTAAAAACTAATCCTTCGGTCCCAGCTGACTAACCTTTAAGCCATGTCCTTTATCCAAAATTTGTACAAATTTCTTCTAAGCAGTCTTAGAAGCTAAGTTGTCGCTCTCTCTAACTTGAAAATGTCAACGTTGTAATTTGGTTGAGTTTTGCAAACTCAGTTGAGTACCCATCCTCGATGGTTCACTCTTGTCATGCAACACATAATTTATAATCATATAATTCATATTATCTCAATTTCCATCATATAATATCATAAAGAACTTTGCTCACAATTGTCACATTTCAAAATCCATACAATTTATCATTTCTTTACTATCATACAAAACATGTTTATCGATAAGCATTCTCACATTTCATACCATAAAAGTATTCAAAACATTGTAATCATTCAATTTATTCGTAACATATGTGTATACAATGTTTATGAGAATTAAATTCACTTAATTTGTTGTTGTGACTGAGTGTCTTCTTCATTATCCAATATCCATTGTCGATACGGAGCTCTATCATACTGTCTTATATCTATTACGGATATCAGTTTCTATCATGCAATTTTAAGTTATAGGCTTTAACAACAGACGTCTAAGCTTTAAGCTCATTTTTACTAGTGACTCAGGTCACAACTGTCTTTATATTTCATGGAATAAGTGCATTTCACATTTTCAATCATCATATTCAGTCATTCACATTTAGTTTCACTTTCTAATTCACATTTATCATCAGATTTTTAGTCCAAGATTCAGCATTTAAGTTGAGATCATAATTAGTCAATCAGATTCACATTCAAAGAACACTCCCAATCTAATCTTGACTATTGAAATCCTCAGTTAATCAGTTGTCCAGAATCATTAAGATCATAATTATATCAGATAGTAATTCAATTCAGAATCAAACAAACAAACAAGGCAAGACTTAGGTTACTCACAGTTTGTTCTAGATAGTTTATTACCTTGAAGTTCCGACAATGTCTAGAAGTGGTCACTCTAATTGCTCCTCTATTTTATGCAACACATACATTTGCATACATTACTACTTTGAACAATTATATAAGTACTCATTCATGTACATAAGTATATATGGATTATGTGTAATGCATGCTCAATGACAATCCTAGTTACATTTCCTTTATACATGTCTCATAATCAATTACCAACATCTTTCAATCGTTCTTTAATACCTAATTCACTTTCCTTACTTTAATAACCTCATTCATCAACCACTAGGCTCATTTAGGATCCCATTCAAGCCTAATTACATCTTAGGAAAGCATTGACAAGTCAACAATTTCATATATGTACATTATTTGCGACAATAAGCATATCTTTCACTATGGATGTTAAATTAAGGTCATTCAAGTATAGTTTCAAAGAGCACTTCGAGTTCTACAACTTCTATGAAGACCCCAAAGAGCGATTTTTCTGTCTAAAGGGTTAAAATTGTACAATTATATAGGTGTCTTGAGAATGTCTGCCCAACAGACATATATGTCCCTCCAAACAGATATGAACAGAGCTAGAACAGTGAGATTCCAGAGAATGTCCACCCAACTAACGTGAAGTCTACCCAATGGACCTTTATGGCTCAATTTTCGAATTCTCATTCCTATATGTTATATATAACACATATATGCATATCTTATGATTCCTACTTCAATTTCTTTTCATTCTTACCTCCATTCCAATTCAAAATTTTCATAAAACACATCATACAAAATTGTTGATCATAATCACATTAACATAACATCATGCTGCAATTTTCCAATTTTTCATAGAATATAGTTTTAGGTATGTTTTGTATGACCATTATGACCTAGTAAATGAAGTATTTAAGTAATAGTTTCTTCTAATAAAATGTTTCTCTATATCTTAAGTTTCTAATGACATTAAAATCATGCATTTTGGTTCATTATTATGCAAGTTATAACCAAAATATTATAGACTATTCTCATACCTCGACAGCACACAATTCTCAACTTCAAGCCAAATTTCAAGACTTATAAAGACATAATTCAAATTTAATTCCTTCGTAAAAATTGTAACCGTATGTCTTTATTTTAGTCTAGATCAAAATAGATCTAATTTAGATATTCACAGATCAAGTTATGTCCAAACTACAGATACATGTTCAATAAAATGCTGCATAAAACATACTCCAGCACACTTCAATGCGAAAATGCTATCATTTCTCTATCATTTCAAGTTGATGATTCAGTTAAACCTAAATTCCCAGTTCAGAATTCTCTAGTCACAGTTCACAAATTCATGAATGATCATCACTCAAAACTAGAACCTAATTCATACTTTTCTATATCACACTTTCTACACATTTTCTCTTGCTAGCATCACTGAATTTGCATCAATCCATTCACACATGCATCAATCCACAAGCATGAAAACATAAACCATTCATGGATGCATCCATTTATAAACATTAAAACCTCATCTAAACATCATTTACAGTACTATAAAACTTAAAGCATATCTTACTTGATATTCAGAAAATTTCCAGAATTGTAGAGAGCAAATAAAAGATTTTGATGGATGTAAAGACACAAGGATTCAGTAATAATTGAAAGCCTCAAATGGGTAAAGACTTTGCAAGGTGTATTAAGCAAACACCAAAGATATATGAACAAGCTAGGATTCGATGATGGATGAGCAAGAAGGAAGGTTTGGTTAAGGAGAATTTCGGTGAACCACAAGAGAGTTGCAAAAATCTTCCTTGCCTAACAAAAAAAACTTGACTTAGGTGGTTGAATTTTGCTTTGCCACATGTCTCCAAGGCATGTCTTACATCTGTCATCATGTAAAGCTACCAAATGTCACTTAGCTATTGGTCCATATGTCATGCATTAATTGGTCCGTTTGTCTCTCCATAATTAGTACATTTGTCAATTAATTACTAATCCAACTGCCACACTTCCATATGTCTCTTATTTCTATATTTTCCTTTGTCCAAAATACCCTAATTTTTCAGAAATTTATCAAATGTTAGTAAAAAAGAAAAATTAATTCTAATACACACCAATTCAATTTTTAAGAAAAATAATCCCTAATTCACATTCTAATCACATTAAAACCACTTATACTTGGAAAATGTCAATGAATGCATATACAATTATTTTAATAAGCGTCAACATTATTCATGTGCATATGTATGCCATATGATGCATGAAATGCACTTCTAAGTTCTCAATAGCCTCTCGTGTAAGGGTTTTAACACTGATCATAGCATAATGGGATGTTACATTCGATACTCTACTTATACGAGTGAATGAGAAGCTTGACCATACATAAGCCTAATGGATTCATTCTGATCGAAGTTTCAAAAGTGGTACGATAAGCCCATAGGGCATCATCTAACTTTAATACCTAGTCCTTCTTTGAACTATTCACCGTCTTTTTTTGCATGCGTTTTAGCTCTAAGTTCACAATTTCCTCTTCTTCGTTCATTTTTGGGTGATAATGAGTAGCAACACAATGGTGAACTTTGTAGTTTTTAAGAAGAACATTAAAATATTTGTTACAAAAGTGTGCTCCTCTATCCTTTATAATTTCCCTTAGCACTACAAATTAGTTGAATAATTGTTTAATGAATTTTTGAAAAACCTTTTCGTCATTTGTTGGTGTTTCCATAGCTTTAGACCATCTTGATAAATAGTTGACATCTACCAAAATGTATGTGTTCCCATTAGAGGATGGGAAAGGACCCATGAAGTTGATGACCCAATGATGGATAAGGGCCTCTCATCTCTTTTCGAGATGTTGCCTACTTTTTGACATCAATCGAACTGTACCATGAATCCCTAAGCATCTTAAAAAAAATGCAGGAAATAGAATCTACATTCAATGACTTGAGCTGCCATTTTGTTTGCACCATAATGTCTAGCATACAGAGCTTTGTCACATTGCATCAATATGTCTGACATCTTCTCATGTGGAAGACATTATTTTATTACTCCATCAGTGCATAATTGATATAAAATTGATGCTTGTGTGAGTGTCTTTTTTAATTTGTTGAATACAAATAAAAAATTTTTCATGAAAATGGAAAGGCACTTCTTTGACTAATAAGTTTGTCAAAGATCTTGTGATTTGCAAAAAATCCTTAATAAAACAATGGTAGAACCTAACATGACCTGAATGCTCACACTCCTTTGACATTGATAGTAGGTGGGAGCTTCTTAATGGCTTCTATTTTTTTCTATCCACAGTAGTTCCTTGGTATAAAATTTTGTGCCCTAGCACTATCCCCTCATGCATCATAAAGTAACACTTCTCTCAATTTAACACCAAATGTGATTCTTCACATCTTTTGGCAACTTTATACAAATTAATCAAGCACTATTCAAAAGATTCATGGATTGAAAAATATCCACAAATATTCTATTATTTCCTCGATCGTATCCATAAAGATAGATATCATGCACCTATAAAATGTAGTTACAGCATTGCATAACCCGAAAGGCATTTGTCTCTATGCAAATGTTCCATAAGGACATGTAAAATTGGTCTTTTCTTGGTCTTTGGGATAGATGAATATTTTGTTGTATCCCTAGAAACCATTTGGGAAGCAACAGAATGAGTGACTAGCCATTCTTTTGATCATCTGATCTATGAATGGGAGAGGAAAGTGATTCTTCTTAGTCGACTTGTCAAGTTTTCCATAATCTACAAAAACTCTCTATCCTGTGATTATTTCTTATTGAAATCAATTGCCCACTTTCACTCCGTATAGCGGCCATTCTGCCCTTCTTCAATACATATTGTATCGGGTTAACCCATCCACTATCAGATATGGGGTATATAATACATGTGTTTAAAAGCTTCACCAAATTCTTCTTGACCACTTCTTCGATGTGAGGGTTCAACCTATGTTGGCATTTCCTTACTGCACTACTCCTTGCTTCGAGGTTTGTCCTATGCACATAAACAATTGGCTTATACCTCGAATGTCAAATATTTTCCATCTTATAGCCTTCAAATGCTTCTTAACAATTTCTATCACTCCACTTTCTTATTCTCAATCTAATTGATTGGAAATGATGACAGGTAAAGTTTAAACTAGTTCAACTTATATTGATATTGGCGTTCCCTCACCGCTCTACTCCTTTCTTCAAAGTTTATGCTATGTATACAAACATTTTAGCTGTAACATCCCATCACCGATGGGAAAGGTAAAATAGTAATTTGGAATGGGCTAGGAGTGTTTTAAAAATTGTTTGGCTATGTTCATGCATTCATATATGCATG
>JAOSBN010114697.1:0-10075 GCA_027563595.1 Erythroxylum suave
GACCCTTTTCTTGTCCTGTAACCCCATGTCTGCCATAGTATTCCCCTCCTCTATCAGATCTGACAATCTTTATTGATCTTCCCAATTAGTTCTCAACTTTAGTCTTGAAGATCTTAAATTTATCAAGAACTTCAGACTTCTCTTTAAGTAAGAACACATATCCATATTGGGAATAATCATCTATAAATGTCAGAAAATATCTCGCATTGCACATTGCTACAGTATAGGACCACTAACATCTGTATGTATGAGATCCAACAAGCCTGAAGCACGAGTTGACCCTTTCTTCTTTATTTTGGTCAAGTTCCCTCTACAACAATCGACATATGTTTCCAGGTCATTGAAGTCTAGAGTTGGGAGAATGTTGTCCTTTATCAGTCTCTCAACTCTTTCCCTAGAAATGTGGCCAAGACGTTTATTCCATAACATGTACGATGTGTCCTTTATGGAGGTCCTCTTTTGAGTAACAGGCTCAGCAACATATGAAAAGGCATACATATCATTAGGAGCGAGACACATGCTATAAAGACGGTAGGATAAGGAGGCTGTACCGATATGTCTTATATTGATAGAAATATTTACAACCAAACTATCAAATACAAAACGATAACCTTCTTTATCCAAAATTGACATAGATATCAAATTCCGCCTAAAAGACGGTATATAGAAAGTGTCTCGTAGGTACAAAATGAACCCCATATCGAGGTTTAATCCTACGTCTCCTACGTATAATACATCGACCTCCTCATTGTTTCCGACCATTAGTTTATGCTCCCTCTTTCGCGGCCTTCTCCTGGAGATGAACCCTTGCATAGTGGAAGCAACATGGTTAGAAGCCCCACTGTCTAACCACTAAGAACTTGATGTGGTTATAGGAACATGAAATTCATGAATCATGTAGGCCGAGGGGTTACCTGACATATCCTGTTTGACCTTTCAGGGTTTGTACTTCTGGCAGTCAGACTTCCTATGCCCCTTCTTCTTACAGAAGAAGTACCTCATGTTCTTAAGGTCATGTCGCCCCTTTGCAATGCTAGGCTATCCAGTTTGAATTTGAGGAGAGGGTTTAATGAACTTACCTTTTCCTTTGCCTTTGGATTTCTGGGGTTTGACCTTTACCTTGCCTTTAACTGATGCATACAAAGATGTATGAGGAGATCTTGTCAGCTTTTCCTCTTTTGCGATGCATTGGGAAATCAATGCATTAATGTCCCAAGTCTCATCCAGTGAGATGTAAGTAGTAATCAATGAATCAAACTCATCTGGAAGAGAATATAGTGCCAGACACACTATCAAGTCATCACCAATCGGAATATCCAGTGCCTTCAGTTTGTTCTAAAGATCTACCATCCGAATGACGTAGTCTCTGACACCTTTTTCTCCAGTGTACCTCATGGAGAAAAGCTCTTTAACTAAGGCCACTTTTTCAGCATTAGAAGAGACTTTGTACCTTTGGGAGATGTTGTCTATGAACTCCTTTGCCACTGTGGTATCTTTGAGTCCACTTAGCAGATGTTTTGAGACTAACCTCTTAATAGTCAAATAGCACAACTTATTTGACTTCTCCCAGGTGGCCATTACTTCTCTCTCTGCTTCGGTGCTGGCATCTGTGAGTGGAGGAGGACGCTCAACATGCATTGCCAAACTGATGTTTGCTATCTCCAATGCGAACTGTACGTCCTCTAACCATTTCTTATAGTTGAAACCAGTCAAGGTCTCAATGTTGACAGCATTATTATTAACTGAGAAGGTGATTGCAAAATAATAAAGACAATGTCTGTATCAGTAAAAATGCAGGACAACAGTGATACAATTAAAAGTATCTATACCGAGAATCTGATCACACATATTATGAAACACCTTTGGGCTGAATACATAATACATGCAATCAAACACTCACATAAAAGTGATCAAAGTACAAATCACTAACTTTCATATGACTACCACCTTTGGGTGAATAGACCATTCAAGTAATGATCTTGCTCTATCAAATGTTTTTATGCACATCTCAAAACTTTATGTAAGGCCAACAGCTTTGGCTAGAATAGCCAATCATAAAGCCAAAGACGTCCCCCAATATGAAGGAGAACAATCCAAAATACCGACTTGAAAGGCCACTTTAGTGACTGCATTCTTATCGGTATCCTAGAAAGCCTGCCAACACAAGGGACACTACTTTATGTTATCCTCACAATCTATATGGGCATAGCGAGTGTGAAAATTGATCACAAATGTAAAACCAAATGTACAATCAAATAATCACACATATAAACTGAAAACATTATCTTCGAACTTTATTTGAGATTTTTATTTAAAAAATTCTCAATGAGAGTGTCCATCGTACTTAACTGAATATCGAACCAGTCACACGAGACATTTTAAGTGTCTCCCTCATGTGCCGTTTGATGTACGAAAATGCACCCAAAATCAGCCTTTAAAAGGCTTTAAAATGCTTTCTGGAATTGAATTACCAATGTAATAAATCCAGAAAAATATAAAATCACCTTAAAAAATTCCCGAACCTGAAAATCGACCCAAAATGCCCGGGACAGCTTTATGGAAAATTTCAAAAAAGTTTCTTTAAAATAGTAACTGTGCACGACCGTACGGTTAACGTGCCCGCCACGTTAGTGCGCATGGCAGGCAGGCGCACACGCCGACGCGTGCGCAGCACGCATCCGACACACACAGATGCATGGGCGTTGGTCTGCGCATGCGCCGAGTGCCGGGACGCAATTGGCACGTGCACCGCACGCACCTGCGTCACTGCCTCTCCTCCCTCTACTGTAGCGGGTCGGGCCCGTTTTCACCCATTTTTCATGGTGAATCAACTTTAAACCACTTCTATGGGATTAATTGGACCAAAAAGCCAGAAATTTAGCCAAAACCAGGGGAGAGAGAGCGGAGAGAGAAAAATCAAATATCTCCATTTTGGGCAATCCAGTCACGTAACCGCTCTGATACCACGTGTAACGTGTATGGCAAACTTTACTACACACCTAGGATCATCCATGAATGGATTAAAAATGAAGAAAACTGAAATACCTAATTTTGGTTCCATTCCAACTTTGGAAGCCTTTTTCTCCTGTCAAATGCACTCAACAACTCCTAGTTCCTTTGTGAAGATTGATCACTGGCTCGAGTTCTAGGTCTTTCTGTGGTTTGCAGAAGACGCAGGCGCTCTTAATGGGTCGAAGCTCTGAAATGCTCGTGAATTAGATTGCTACCACAGGAGACCCCCCTTATATATATAGGTTTCCATATCGGGCTTCCCCATCACAAGGTCGATACGGTCCAGGTCCATACTGAAAAAGACCCATTTTCCACCCGAACTTCGACCCATTAATTTAGATCATTTATTGGGCCACCTTATTACCTTTAATTGGATCAAATTGCGTTACTTAACCAGTAATTTAGTGAAAAATGAAATCACAATTAATAACTATCCATAAATGAAGAAAAGGACAAAATTGCCCTTAGGGGAAAAATTGTCCAACACATCTCTCCCTCCCTTATTTCCTGAAGAAGAATTGGATCCAGTAACTCCTCCACTTGTTCTAGCAATGCTGCCTCTACAAAACTATGAAGGCTCAGACCATCTATAAATAGGTCATTGGTTGGTTTCTTTCCCGTGAACATCTCCAACAACAAAATCCCATATGCATAAACATCGCCAGATGTAGACACTTCGTTCCCAGTGCCATATTCTGCAGTTGCAGATTGTTGTTGTTATGAAAGAAAGTAACGACTCTTCATTATATTTAGCTTTTCAAGGTTTCAGATGGATACATACCTGGAGGGGCATAACCAACAGTTCCCCTTATGCCGACGGTACTCGATGGATCCAAATTATCTACAATAGCATTCTCTACAAAAAATCTGGCCAACCCAAAGTCTCCAACACGTCCTTCAAGCTCTACGTTAAGGAGAACATTGCTTGGCTTGAGATTGTAGTGAACTATTGGTTTCTGATTACCTTGGTGAAGTTAGTCAAGAGCACTAGCCACGTCAATGGCAATGCCAAGTCTCTGGAGAAAGTTCAAACTCTTCCTCGGTGACTGCTGTGTCTCGTCGGAGCTATGAAATGGATGCAACCAGTCCTCTAGGCTCCCATTTACCATGAACTCGTAAACCAGAGCCTTGAATTCGTTACCTTGATAGTCGAACCCAGAGCAAGCTGTCAGTAATTTGACAAGATTTCGGTGTCTGATGTTTCTCAGGACCTTACACTCTGCTTTGAAGCTCTTGGAAGCTGCTGGGTGGAATACATTCAACACCTTCAAGGCCATGGTTGGTCCATTTTCTTCGAGTACACCTTTATAAATAGACCCGAAACCACCCACACCAAGCAAATTTGCTTGCGAAATCCCATCAGTAGCTTTAAGTAGGCTCTGGCACAATGTTCGGAGAGATAAATTTAATGAAGGATTTGATTTGGATTCCACTCTTCCCTCTTGACGAATAAGAAACACAGAGAAGCTACCACCAATACTGCACCAAGTAGTCCACACATAGCGATAATTAGCTTTAAAGAAAGGGACAGACCTCTCTTCTCAGTTGCCTTGATGTTGCATGAAGGTAGCTGAAATTCAGCAATTCCTCCATATAATTTACTGTTTCCTTCAACTGATGTTGCTGTTGAATTCTCAAAGACTCCTTTTGTCAGTACAATGTCTTCTAAATCATTGAAAGACATATTTCTCAACAAAGAATGAAAACTCTCGAAGAAATCTGGAATATTTCCATTCAAATTGTTATGAGAAAAATCTACGACTTGAAGGCCCCTTAATGAACTTAAGGATGTAGGAATACTTTCCCGGAACGAATTCCCCTGCATGT
Source organism: Erythroxylum suave (assembly GCA_027563595.1). NCBI lineage: Eukaryota > Viridiplantae > Streptophyta > Magnoliopsida > Malpighiales > Erythroxylaceae > Erythroxylum > Erythroxylum suave. Next base: position 4,840 of record JAOSBN010114697.1, read on the forward strand.
ATAAGAATTCTAGTTTTACACAGCTACCCAGACTGTCAAGTATTCCACCACTCAACATGTTATTAGAAATGTCCAATTCCCCAAGGTTTGTCAACACTCCTACTTTTGTAGGCAGCTGACTTGCCAGATAATTTTGCGAGAGGGTTAAAGAAATTATCAAGGATGTGATTGTCATGACTTCTTTGGGGATTGAACCACTGAGGTAGTTTTGGCTAAGATTTAGTAATAATAAACTCTGAGATTTCCCAAGACTTGGAGGAATTATGCCATGCAAAGAATTTTCTTCCAGTTCCAGATGCATCAGTAGTGACAAATTCCCAATTGAGGAGGGAATAGTGCCTGAGAAATGGTTGTTGTACAAACTCAATTTTTTTGGCAGCTTCAGGTTTCCAATTTCAACAGGGATTTCACCTGTAAACCTGTTGTTCCCAGTGTCTAATTGTTCCAAGTTGACCAAATTTCCTATACCGGATGGGATATTTCCAAATATCTGATTAAAGTCCATAGTCAATCTTTTGAGACTAGTCAAGTTGGTGTAGAGCTTGGCAACGGCCCACCAAAATTGTTAGCACTGATAGATAATAGTTCCAAGCTAGTGTTATTGCTCAAGGTGTCCAAGAACCTCAAATCTCCGTATTGTCCTGTTCCAAGGTAGTTAGTGGAAATACTGAGCCAGTAAAGACCTTTCATCTTCTTCAGAGAAGGCATCAACCCACTGAACCCATTAATGGCAATTGTAAAATTTTGCAGGTTTGAAGCATTTGATAATGAAAGAGGGATGGATCATGTAAATTCATTATCAGTAACACTAAATCTAACAAGGTTGGGAAGCATGTTTCCCATCTCTGGGGGTAGAGTCCCTCGAAGCTTGTTCTCTGGTAAGCACAACACTTGGAGGGCAGAGATATTGAATATGAAGCGAGGGATTGTACCAGACAACATATTTTCACCCATTGAAAGGGTAGACAGTTTCTTTAATTGTCCGAGGCTGTCAGGTATGCTTCCAACAAAGTTGTTTGACCTTGTCTCGATTAGCTCAAGAGATGAAAAATTGCCAAAAATTGCCGAAAAATCTCCACTTAACTTATTCTTCTGGACATTGAAATGCTGGAGCTTCACCAAGTTACTAAACCCTCCTGGAAATTTCCCTACCAAGTTGTTGTTAGCAAAACTGATGGCTACAAGGTTAGTGCAACCAGAAAGATTCGCAAGAATTTAGCCTGTGAAAAGATTTTCATACAGGTCCAGTATCTGCAGCCTGCGTAAATTACCAATTTCATTAGGAATCTCCTGACTGAAGCAGTTGTTTGATAGCATTTGTACCTGCAAAAAGCCCAAATTTCCCACGAATGGTGATGGAGACCCTTGTAGTTTCTGCGAGGTTAGGTTCAATGCGGTGACTCTCTGGTGGCGTTTACTGCAGGAAACCCCGCGCCATTGACAAAAATGTACGGACATGTTCCACGAGCTCATGATGTTGAGTAGGTCACTGGTAATATTGGCTTTAATCTCAAGCAATGCCTGTTGATCTCTGTCACTTCCACTTTCAACCAAAGTACTGTCAAGACAGAAGAGAAGCACAACAACAAGAATAGAACAGCATTGGCAGATAAATTATGCTATTGCAGGCCCTGCTTCTGTCAGGAAAACCGCCATATCTATGGAGCTTACAATCAGCAATCTACTAGGTGTTGATGTTGGTACACAATGAACACCAGGCCGTTTCTAATATTTTATAGACTCTGAATAAAGTAAAAAAAATAGGCTCCTATTATCGAATTATACAGGAGCTTTCTTCCGGTCAAAATTTGATGACACCAAATCAAACAATACATGGCCTGTTCCCTATAGAGGCCTACTTTGATCTTTCTAGAATATTATCTAAATTTCTACTAATTTTTTATTACTTGTCATTGGCATCTTAGCTAGACTCAGGTCTTCATAGTCTTCTTTGTCATCTAAATTTTTTTTGTTTCGCTCATCTGGTTTGAAAAACTTGAGTAAAATATGGGAGACATGTTAGAATGTATTTTGCAAGCTATAATCAATTGTGTTTTGGTTTTATTAAAAAACAAGCTAATGATGTGATCCCTATTGAAATGCCTATGATCCACTAATATTGTAATTCTTGTTGGAGTTAAGCATTTTATATAATTAATGTGATTAACGGTGTAGGCCTAACCCTAACGCCCATGATAGGCAGGCCTAGGGTTACTATCTGTAGCTAGGTCCCCACTGTACTCCCTATATATACACATATATAGTCTCTCCACAGCTCGCCCCGTTGAAAACTGTATTTTCTAAAGAGATCGGAGTTGTAGTAGAAGCTCTAGTCGTCACCAAACACTTGAGCAATGCTCTCACAATTTAATGATCATGTCTCCAATACGTAAGTATCTGTATTCTCTATCACGTGATTGATTCATAATTTTCGCTTCTTACATTTGGTATCAGAGCTAGGGGAAGTATATGATAAGGAATCTGATAATTATTGTTGATGATCGAGAATTAGGATCATAATTTGCACTTTTATATGATCATATATGTGATTTTCTTGTTATTGTAGATTTGTAAAATTGGTCCCTAAAACCATAGGGCTTTTGTAGATCCTAATCTCATGAGTCTATTGATGTATTATTTTTTATTTTTCATGCATTATGTAATGAGAATTTGCAACAAAAATCACGGGTTAGGGTTTATTTTTGAACCTGATTCAAATCCACATGAAATAATATTTTTTTTTGTTGATTCATGTTACCTTCATGGTTTTCGATGATGATATGTGTTTAAATTGAAGAAAAATTGAGTTTTAGGTGGCTATTCGTCGAAGAACACATTTCGGGTTTTTTGTTTTTTCACGTTTTTTATCCACAAAATTGGCACGATTCTGGCAATTTTTTTAGGGCTTTTCATTGCAACTAGATTTAAATAAGTTTCCCTTCTGATTAAGCATGAAAAATGAACCAAAAGACAAGGATTTTGGTCGCATCCCATTTTTAGACCCACGATCCGTTTTTCTGTAACACCCGACCTGCCAAAGGAAGTAGAAGACGCGTGTAGAGCCCACAAAACATATTTTTGTGCTCTATTTTTTTGTTATGCTCCATTTTGAGCCTGATTTGTTTATATATTTTTCATAATTTTTTCAGGCATATAATATTTTTATAAAAATATTACATTATATAGTATATTTTATGCATTTTCCAGCTTTTTTTTAACCTGATACACTAAAAATTATTATTACCCTATTTTGGATATGTTTACATTCATCACTCTTTCTCAATCATATCTTATATGTATTTATTAAATTGCATGTAATATGTGCTTGTTTATTCAACTATATAAGTACAAAAAACTATTTTAGAATGCAATTTAAATGTGATCCATGATTAGTTGAGGTGTCTTTCATTGTTACATCTTCTTTTGAATTGAATTATGGTATTAGGCAATATATTTGATTCCTATATAAAGAGATTCATGAATTTTTATGGGTGATCACCACCAAAGTGGGATCAATCATAGTAGTTTATGAGATTTTTTTATAATTTTTTAGGAATGTTTCTGATTAATGTATATAATTACCTACCCAAAGGGGGTAGTTGTGTGTTTTAGTTGGAGACCTAATTTCAAATAGAGTTATTGAGGATTACAATAGTCTTGGGGTTCTGTCTGCCCAAAGGGGATGAAATTTCAAGATTAGTATACCCTTATTTTTATAACTCATCTTTGAGGTTCTAATTTTGGTTGCACATTCTGTCTAAAAGTGAATGTGTGATTCTTAGTTGGACCTCACTGTTATTTTTATGCCCTTATTATTGTTATTAATGCATTCTATTTTGTCTTACACAGTTTTCTTTGTCATGAATAATATTAAAGTGACCATAGAAATTTTAACTAGTCAAATTATAAGAAATGGAGGCAGGACATGGAATTTTCCCTAGGAATAGCTGATCTAGATATGACACTAAGGGAAGACATGCCTGTCGTACCTGATGCAGGAAGTACACCTGAACAGAGAAAGAGTCTGGCTAAGTGGGAGAAATCTAACCAACTTAGCTTGGTTGCAATTAAGAGGACTATTGCTAAACACCTGTTGAGTGGTTTGCTCGACACAACATCTACTAAGGATCTTCTCAATACTATAAGAGATAGATACCAGGTATCTAATAATCTTAAGTCTGGATATTTAATGAAAGAGTTGATGGACATGAGGTATGATCATAATGGGGGTGTTGGGGAATTTATTCTGAGAATGGTTCACCTTCAAACCAAACTGAAAACCCAATCTATTGACCTGAATGAAAATTTCATTGTTTACTATACCTTAACTATCTCCCTATTGAATTTACCCAAATCAAAATAGCATATAATACCATTGGTGAGAAGTGGCGTGTTAATGACCTTATTACCAAATGTGTGGCCGAGGAAGAGAAACTTAGGAAAGAAAAGAGTGATTTAGTCCTCTTGACCATTCATGCTAAACCCCATTCTGGCAAGAGTCATATGAAACATAAGAAATACTCTTATAGTGCTCATAACAAAAATCAAGACTACAAGAAATTTGGCAATACTAATGAAGGAGGTCCTAGGCAAGCTACCTTCAAGAAAGGTCCTTGATGTGTCTTCTGTAAGGTCAAGGGACACCATAGAGGAGAATGTCGTAAATTCAAGGCTTGGTTAGAAAACAAGAAGAAATCTGGAGGTAATCATTTTGCATTTACCTGTTTTGAGTCTAATCTAGTTGATGTCCCCATAGATTCTTGGTGGTTTTGATAGTGGTTCCACTACCCATATTGTTGTTTCCTTACAGGGGTTCATAAACATGAGGAAGCCAAGTCTGAAAGAAAGCAAGCTGAGTGTAGGAAATGATCTTGAAATAGCATAGAGTGCATTGGAGATGTTACCTTAGTTTTAGATTCAGGTATGAACTTATTTTTAAAAAGAACCTTTTAGGTACCTTCCTTTAGAAGGAATTTGATTTCAGTTTCTTGCTTAGATAAACTTGGTTTTGCCTTTTCTTTTGATGGTGGAAAAACGTAATTGTTTTTTAATTATATAATAATAGGATTTGGTGTTTTAGTGAATGGTTTATATAAACTGTCTTTTGTTTCTGATAATTTTTCTACATCTTTCAATGTTGAGCCTACTCTTGCTAAGCAGTCTAGGATAAAAGAGAAATCCTCGTTATTGTGGCACAAACGCTTAGGTCACATCTCTAGGGAAAGGGTAGAGCGAT
>JAOSBN010114698.1:0-10074 GCA_027563595.1 Erythroxylum suave
TTAAAATAAATTTATTATATTTTTTATTTAATGTATAATTATTATTATTAGTAATAAAATATTTATTTTATTTTAAATATAAAAAATAAAAATTATAATAAAAGTTGAAATAAATAACAAATTAAAAAAATTTGAAAAAAGAAGAGGGGGGGAGAGACGTGGGCGGGTAAGTAGAAAAATTTTGAAATTTTTAATTTTTTTTATTTTTTTAAATTTGAAAATTTTACAATTTAATCCTTATATTTTTTAAAATTTCCGATACCACCCGGTATTTGACCGGTATTTACAATACCGGCCGGTACCGCTGGTACCAACCGGTATTGGCCGGTACCAATCAATATTTAAACCCGATACCAGAATTCAAATTTCGGTACCATTTTTCAGCCGATACGGTACGTACCGTCCGGTACCAACCGATATAGTACGGTACGAAATACATAACAGTGTGTCTAGTCCTATGGCACCGAACAGCAGAGCATAGGTGACACCGACATCGAAATCATTATAATAACCATGTTTCTTTACATGGAAACGAAACACCCCAAGTGATGTGACAATCGACGAGAGGGCAAGTAAACGGAAAACAATTCCCCAGTAGGAGTGGACAGTAACTACTTTTGTGAAAAGAATTTCGTAAATGAAGCTAAACTCTACTTCAATCACTCTTAAAGCATCTTCTGGCTCAAGGCCAACAAAAAATTCTCGACTTCGGTTTCGCTCCTCGAAAGTAAAGATTAGATTGACAATTAGTCCCTTCAACAGATTGAACCACCTATAAGCATTTTGCAAAACCTTCAGCTCTTCCATTGTTACTTTTTTAGTCTTTGGGTCTGTCATATCCTGATCAGGCTCTGGCATATCAATGATTTCAGTAGGATGTTCAGTCACTTTCTCAGGCTCTGGCATATCAATGATATCAGTAGGATGTTGAGCCATTTTCTCAGGCTCTGGCATATCAATGGTTTCAGTAGCATGTTCAGCCACTTTCTTGGAAACATATACCTCCACGATAGAATCTCGAAACCAATCCATGCTAGCAAGATACAAAGACCGAGTCCTCTCCAAGTACTTGATAATCCCAGCTAAAAACATGAGAAACGTTGGTATCATAACCTTGTTTGTAGGAAATGTTTGAAGAAACACGTACCCTATAGCTACAGCCTGGATTATCAAAGCCAACAAATGCCTGAGCCAAAGAGCATTATCTTCGAGAGCAAAAGCAGTGATAGTGTCAGGACCACCGAGGTGAAATAAAAGGAAGGGTGCCCAAAAAGCCAGAAGGTCCGAGTTTTCCTTTGGAGCAGTTTTGTCATTGCTACATGAAGTTTCGCTGATTTGGCTATAGGAGATTAGGCCTACAGCGAAGTTGGCCATTGCATCGGCGAGCAAGTAACAGGACCATACCATCAAAATGATAAACCTTCTGGCAGTGCGTTTCCTGGAGGGGGCTAACAACACCAGAATGGTCTGCAACGAGAGGCTAAAGAGAAGACAACCTCTAAGGTTCCACTGTTGCCATACAGTCTTCACACTTGGTAGAATTAGGTCAGCTATGTTTTGCCCTCTACCTGAGCTCTCTACCCAAGCCCGAAATGCTCTGGTATTGAAGTTTGATAATTTCGCCGAGTTTTAGTAACCAGATAGGTCATTCTTTATTATTAAACAAGCCTGTATGATGGGGCTGACTTTTCGTTTCACTTTTCCCTTTCTTCTCTTCTCCCCCCGTCGGATCAAAGTTCTGAGTTTTCTACAATATTTGTCGGTTTCACTTTTTCCTTTCTCGTCTTCACCTACTGAGCCCAAAGTTCCAAGTTTCGTACAAAGTTGTCTGTTTCATTTTTTTCTTATCTCTCTCTCCCTGTTGGACTCGGGATCAATTCCCCTATTCCCGTTTTCATGTTGCACAAGATGACACACGCGTTTCCGTGTTGCACAGGGTGGCACACAGAAACGGGAGCAGTCACCCTGCACCCGTTGGACCCAAAGTTTTAAGTTTGGTACAACAATGTTCAATACCAACTAGTATTTGATGGTACTTTGAGATAAATTGGAAGAAAACTTAAATCGGTAAATTCCTCGTAACACGGTCCACAGTCTCCCTCGCCTTAATATTCTTCATTTTTTCCTTACCTCTCTCTTTCTATTGGACCCAAAGTTCTAAGTTTGGTACAATAATGTTCAATCCAACTAGTATTTATTGGTACTTTGAGAAAATTGGAGAACCAATTTATCCCAAAAAGAAAACTTAAATTGGTAAATCCCCCTAATGTGGTCCAAAGTATCCCTCGCCCTAATATTCTTCATTTTTTCCTTACCTCTCTCTTCCTGTTGGACCCAAAGTTCTAAGTTTGGTACAATAATGTTCAGTACCAACTAGCATTTGCTGGTATTATGAGAAAATTGGAGAATCAATTTATCCCAAAAAGAAAACTTAATCAGCAAATCCCCAGTAACACAGTCCAAAGTCTCCCTTGCCCTATTATTCTTCATTTTTTCCTTACCTCTCTCTCCCTGTTGGACCCAAAGTTCTGAGATTGGTACAATAATGTTCAGTATCAACTAGTATTTGCTGGTACTTTGAGAAAATTGGAGAACCAATTTATCCCGAAAAGAAAACTTAAATCGATAAATCCCCCATAATGCGGTCCAAAGTCTCCCTCGCCCTAATATTCTTCATTTTTTCCTTACCTTTCTCTCCTTGTTGGACCCAAAGTTCTGAGTTTGGTACAATAATGTTCAGTACCAACTAGTATTTGCTGGTACTTTGAGAAAATTGGAGAACCAATTTATCCCAAAAAGAAAACTTAGATCGGTAAATCCCCTGTAACGTGGTCCAAAGTCTCCCTCGCCCTAATATTCTTCGTCACCTGTGTTGTCTACTGCTACTCACTTTCTATCTCTACCTTGTAGTCTAATATGCATTCAGCAATATGCTCATCACCTCTCATTGACACCACCTCAGTCTCCACAATCCTCACAAGTGCACAGCTCGTCCTCCCAGTCCTCCGCAATCCACAAAGGTGCACAGCTCGTCCTCCCAATCCACCTTTGTCCTATGTGGTCCACACATGTGCACAGCACGTCACTTAGGCTTACTATTATAAACTAAAGATTATGAGTTGTATTTGACTTGGTCAAAATATCAAGCCAAATTGTATTTGAAGTGCTTCGGATAGCTTTATTGAGGCTGACATTGTATTTGTTTATTACTGACTCCACTTCCCTTCAAATATGGTCATTTGTCCATTACAGATGTATTATACAAAATGAAAAGAAAAGTCAGTGAAAAAGAGAGATTGTGTATCGTGTGGAAGTATTGTAAGGTTCCTAGCTTAATAAAGTGAGTATGTATTTTGTTAACTAGTTTTTTTTAGGCCATTACATTTGCCAACATTTGATATAAGAGCTCTTTTAAAGTGCTCAAGTAGATCAAGATGGTTTCGAGTTCAACGACTGAAACTCAACAAGTTTAACCAATACAGTTATCTATTTTCAAGTTTGATAGCAAAAACAATTTTTCTATGTAGAAACACTTGATAGAGTTATATTTGAGAAGCAACAGATATGGTGAAATTTTGGAGAAAAACTTAGTAAAAAAAGAAAAACCAATGGCCAAAGAATCACAACAACTAGTTCGTGATTGCTTATTAAATGAAAAAGGCTTGTTTTTAATTTGCCAATTTGTTGAGAGTTGCTGATTCTTGAAAAAAATATTCCATGCTAAAATAACAAGGGAGGTTTGGAATATTCTGCTCAAAACATATGAAGGAGCAGACATAGTTAAACGAACAAGATTAGAAGGTTTGAAAAGGCAATATGAGTTGATGGAGCAAGGGAAAAATAAAGGCATCCATGATTATTTTTCATGAATGAAAAAGTTGATCAATGAGATGAAAAATAATGGTCATGAAATTACAGAGAAAGATATCGTGGAGAAGATCATGCGCATGTTGATAAGTCGATTTGATTATGTTGTCATGACCATTGAAGAGTCTAAAGGTTTGAAGTCTATGACCTCAATGATTTGTAGGCCTCATTAGAGACTCGTGAAATGCATGTGAATGAAAAATCACTAAACACAACGGAGTAAGTTCTAAAAGCCCAAGTAAATTTGAGAAATGAGAAGGAAATTGCAACAAGCAAACTAGAGCATACTCAAACACTACAAGGAAAATGTCATTTTGCGACGGAAATTATCGACGAAAAATAAAAATATTTCATCGGTGGAACAAATTACCGACGGAATTTACCTACAGACCATATCGTCGTAGAATCGGCCGTAGCTAATAATTACCGACGGAAAAAGAACTTACCGTCGGTAAATTCATCTACAAATTTAGCGTTGAAAAACTTTAAACCGTCGACAAATATACTGACGGCTTACTGAGTGACTGACCATCGGTAAAATTTGACAACTGAAGTCTGTTTTCTATTGGTATAATTATCGATGGTACAAGTATATCGTCGGTTAATTTGCTTATATTTTACCGACGGATATGATAATCCATCCGTATTTAATAGTTTTATTATCGACGGAAGAGCCCATTGACCATCGATAATTTGTTTATTTAGTTACCAACGAACATTTATTTTCGTCAGTAAATTTATTACTTAATTTTTTAAAATAATATATTGTCATTATATTTAAATTGTAGTTAATGCATAATTTTAATAATTATATATTTATATTATAAATTTAATTTGGTTAAATAGAAATTTTGATTAATGATTAAAAGTTAAAATATCTTAATTGATAGTAAAAACATTACACTGTAAATAATAAGTGTTTGTAATACAAATTAAATGACCAAAAGCACACTACTAATTTGGAGATGGTGCGATGACGTGTTGCCCCGGTTGGTGTGATGACGTGCTGCCCCTACTCTTCAATTCATCCATCTCTTGACGGAGCCGAGATTACAGCAGCATTGACTATTGTTGTTGTGCCATCGACAGTTGCAACTGTTCCAACGTCTGCTGCAACTGAGTCAACAATGTCTACAATGTATTCTGAAGTGCTTCCACTTGATTGGCAGTGGACTGCCTAGTAGTTGCTGCTGTACTAGACGTGGAGGATTGCGAATAACAAGTATTAGCAAATGAACCTAAGCCAAATATCATCTCACAACGATCCCTACCACCTACTGCTTCAAGATCAGTTTCAATGTCATCAACATTTTTAGATTGCTGAGACCACCGTTTAATGGTTTGTTGTATTTGGTCCTATCAGAAAGCAATGTTCATATTAGTAAGTGATAATTATTAAGCATTATTAATATTAAATCATAAATTTCACATACATTGAGTTTTCTACAACGATTGTTGACAAATGTCACCCCGTCATACTTTTTAGTGTGAGTGTGCAGAAATAGCTGACGGGGTGTATGTAGGTCTCATGCCTATAGACTTTTCCTACATAAAAATAAAATGTTAATTATAAGTGAATTAGATTTTATAAAAATTTTGGCAAATTTTCCTCTATTTTTATGAAATCAACCCTATGTTGAACAAAGAACAAAACTAAAACCACAGCTATATATATGGCACCAGTATAACATTATCATTGTCAACAAGAAACACATATTTTCATTCCAAAATTCACACATAAAATTCAATAGAAATACAAGTGAATTAGAATTTATAAAAATTTTGGCAGAATTCCTCTATTCTTATGAAATCTATCCCCTGTTGAACAAAGAACAAAACTAAAACCACAGTCATATATGGCACCAGTATAACATTATCATTTTCTACATGAAACACATATTTTCATTCCAAATTTCACACATAAAATTCAATAGAAATACAAGTGAATTAGAAGTTATAAAAATTTTGGCAGGGTTTCCTCTATTTTTATGAAATCTACCCCCTGTTGAACAAATAACAAAAATAAAAAATACAACCATATGTGGCACCAGAAACATATAATTTCATTCCACATTTTAACACAGAAAATTCAATTAAAACACAACAAAGAAAAGGGATGAGAATATAACTATAAATTGTAGATACTTACAAATCTCTGTGTATGCTCTTAGTGGGTAATAGCTCCTCCCGTATGTACGAGAAGACTCTCTCCCTCGGGTCCTCCATGTCTGTTGGTCGAATTACGCTATGAAAGGGACATGGCCTCAGGTGATGTCCAATGTTGCAGCCAATGACTCCATTTTTCTTCAGAAATGTAGGATGGTCATACAGTCGCCCTGCGTACCGCGCCAACAAAGTCGTGATAACGTGTACGTGCTCTCGACTCCCATACTTTATAAATGATCCCGTCAAATTGAGAATATCAAAAAAATTCTTTTTGTAATAAAAGGAAATATATTCGATAAATACTTTTTGATGTAATAATATTTATCAAATTAATGTGTAAAAATTTTAATTAGAAAAGGAAATAATAATTTCTATCGTATCTCAAACTCATGATAGTAAAATTCACTTGTCACCTAAGAGATATTCTTTCATACATAGCCCTCAGGATCATTCTTCTCCTTGAATTTCGATGTCATGTTTCTTAAATAGGGTCCAGATGGAAAAAACCTATAATATAAAAACAAATAAATTTATACCATTTTTAAAATTTAAACCTATAACTTAATTATAACATATAATGGTTCATGTATTTTTACTTACATATTATTGACAATTGTGATGTATTTTTGTCCATTGGGTCCTTCAGCTCCAAGTTAGCAGCCGTCTCCTTCATCCACATTATTTACCCCTGATATCTTTATCGATATAGGGGTATTAAATGATGAAGAAGTGATGGATGGTGTAGCCTCATCTGCCAATGTAGTAGGTGGAGGGGGTGGAGGTGTTTTATCTCTAGGTGCTGCACCACGAGATCCTTCACCTCTAAAGTGTAAACCTCCGAATCGTGGTCTGAAAAATCTTGGTTGCTGAGTATCTTGTCTTCTCTTTGGTGCCATATTTCAACCTGAAATCAATGTTTGATTGAAGTTTGTAGAAATATTACATTTTCATTTCAGTAATTTATACAATATATTGAAAAGGAAATAATTGATTTGTTCATATAATATTCAATTACAAACACAAATTAGTCGCTATTATCACTTAATTGTAAATAAAAATCATCTTCTTGTTCTAAAGGATTCGAATCAAACTCTGGCTCTTCTTTAGATCTCTGGCCCTCTTCATCGTCTACAGATAAAATTTCAAAATATTCATTACATGGATCGTTCAAAGGTTCATTATCCTCGTATACGACAAATGCATTTATTTCATAAGTCTATTCCTGAAACACTTCACTTTCAACTTTCTATTCTCCTTTTTCACGTAATTCAAAAACACCTCTAGCTTCGACTTTGCAAAAAACCAACCAATCTGAATTATCTTATCGTAGGCTAGGAAAAGCGACATAATACACTTGGATCGCTTGCATTGCCAACACGAAAGGTTCAAAATGTCGAAATCTTTTTCGCTTGTTGATTTCAACTAGATTGTATCGGCTATGCACTTTTATACCAACATTTGGAGTTGGATCAAACCACTCACACTTAAATATCACAGTTCACTTTATTGGCAATTCAGGGTACTCAATTTCAAGTATCTCAATTATTTTTCCATAGTAATCAATCACTTCTCCTTGTATGCAAACTCCACTATTTATTGTTTTCATGCTATGACCATGATATTCTGTATAATATTTGTATCCATTAATGAAATACACCGAATATGATTTAACAGTTTGCAAAGGTCCCTTCGCAAGATCACATATGAACTTGTTGTCTATTAAATTTTCTAAGGCCTACAGGAAGGAAAATATCATATTAAACAGTATAATGTCATCTGAACACTTAAATCTTATAATTGAATCATTTCAATATATTTGGAGGTGAAAACTTACATATTGCTCGAACCGTCGAGCAAAGTGTCTTCCAACTTCTTTATTGATATCATCCTGTGATTTGTCAGGCATGAGCTCCCATAACAATTATTCGTATAATCTAAAAATATTATTATATATTCAAGTTATGAATAACAGTAACCAATTTCAAAAAAAATAATTACTTGATACTTACCGCATGAAAGGTTGAACCTCTTCATAGTTTAATAAATGTAACTATGGGCAGCCTCAATTTCTTCCTCTGCTAACATTCTTCTTGTTGAACGTCCATATGACTGTCCCGGATAAGTGAAGATGGATAAGTTACCATCAGCATCAATAGTTCCTCCCCTATCGCCATTACAAGGAACTTTTCTTTCTCTTGTGTGAACATGCAGCTCAAAATAATATGAACAAAATATACTAGCTTCCTTCACTAAATAAGCATTACATATCGAACCTACAACTCTAACCTTGTTCTTGACATTTTTCTTCAAGTGATGCAAATACCTATATGAGTGAATAGGGTTATATGAATTTATTTATGAAAACATGATAAAATGACTTTAAGAAAGGTTCAATTTTGTTGAATTACATACGTCTCAAATGAATACATCCAACGATATTGCAGTGGACCAACTAGTTTAGCCTCGTGTACTAAATTGACAAGTAGATGCTCCAGACAATCAAAGAAGCTTGGAGGAAATATCCCTTCTAACTTGCATAAAATTACTGAAATTTCAACCAACTTAATTTAAGATGATGTTAAGCTTTTGAAAAGCAAACTTAGTTCTGTTATTGCTTCCCAAACCTTATTCGGTAACAACTCCCAAAATGCTATTGGAATTAGCCTTTGCATAAACATATGACATTCATGACTTTTCATCCCAAATAATTTGTATTTTCGCATGTCCACACACTTTACTAAGTTTGAAACATTAGCATTGGGAAACTTTAGACTTCTCAACCAGTCACACAATATTTCCTTCCCCTTTTTATCCAAAGTGTAATATGCTTTCGGATATTTACCGGTCCGAAGATATTTATGTAACTCATTCCTTCTACAAAAAAGCTTCAAATCAGCTCGTGATTTTGCATTGTCTGTTTTCCTCCCTTCAATGTTCATTATGGTATTGAACAAATTGTCAAAAATATTTTTTCAATATGCTTCACATCTAGATTATGGCGTATCAAATACAAATCTCAAAAGATGCTTTGTTTTCTCCAACCAAAGTTTCCATTAATGCTTGTATTAATTTTATCAACTTCAAATTCTGTAACTTTCAGCAAGCCTAATTCCTCAATCTCCTGCAATGTCTCTACACAAGATTTGTTAGGGGGAGGAGGTGTTTTAACCATCCTATTCTTAATAAACTTTTGCTTATTATGCCTACGTGAATGATCTAGAGCAAGAAATTTTATATGGTTATCAAATAACATATTTTGCCCTTGTTTAGAAGATAAAATGCATCAGAATCATTGCCACAATAAGGACAAGCCATTTTTCCTGCTGTGCTCCATCTAGATAACATGACATATGCCGAAAAATCACTAATTGTCTACGTCAAAACTGCTCTCAATACAAAATTTTGTTTCAAAGAGACATCATATGTCTCAACATTATATTCCCAAAGATGCTGCAATTTAGATATCAATAGTTGTAAGAAAACATCAATTTTATGCTTTGGATTTGAAGGCCCTGGCACAATAATTGTCAAGAACATATATGCCTCTTTCACACACATCCATGAAGGCAAATTATAAGGAGTAATTATGACTGGCCATGATGAATATTGCTGGCCGGATTGACCAAAAGCCTGAAATCCATCCCTCGATAAGCCCAACCTAACATTTCGACTTTTAACTGTAAACTCATAATGGGTGTCATTGAAATGTTTCCATGCTAATGCATCTGATGGATGACTCATTATTCCATCTTCCTGTTCGTGTTCATTATGCAATCTCATGTGAGACGCAGTAATATCAGAAGCATATAATCTTTGAAGTCTCGGAGTTAGCAGGAAATAATACATCTGCTTCCAGACTACTAACTTTCCTTTCATAGAATGCTTTCTAGGCTTGAACCTATATTAAACACAAAATTTATACTCTTCTAATTCCATATCATCACCCCAATACAACATACATCCCAATTTGCAACAATCAATCTTTTCAACAGGCAAACCAAGACTCCTAATAAGTTTCTTCATATTGTAAAAACTATCAAC
>JAOSBN010114699.1:0-10070 GCA_027563595.1 Erythroxylum suave
CATTAATAACAAATTTTAATTTATTTAAGTTGTTTATTAATTATTATAAGATATAATCGATAATTAATTATAGCAATTTATAAGTAATTAATTATGATATAATAAAGTTATTGAGATGTATGTAATGATGTGATTAATTAGGATATTTAATTCAATTAATTAGAAATTAATATGAAAAGTTAATAAGTTAAGAGTTATAACTACAATTATTAATTCGTTACTTTAATTATAATTATTAGCTTATTAACTATAACTATTGAGATATATTGTAACATCCGATATCTAGTTTACTCGGTACACCAAAATAAATCGGTATTTGAGACTAACGTATGTTATCAACCAGTAAAGTTATAGTATGACTAACAATATAATTACGATTAAATTGGTTTTATAAGTTATGTAATATTATATATATTAGCTGTAATAAGTTTAGATAATAATGAATGCAATAATATAATTGAAAGTATTATTAAAATAGTGATAATTAATAAGTATATAATAATTACATGACGTAATTATATATAAATATTAAACTAATTATAGTTAATAATAGTTATATTATACATATTTTATGTTGTAAGAGGAAAACTATTATATATTTACATATACTATACTATATAAATATTTAATGGATTTATATTAACCATTGTGGTACTTAAGATAACACAACTAGATAAATATAATTATACATTAAATGTTATATATCTTAATATCACTTATATATATATAATTTGTATACTTATAATAAATTATATAAACAAAGTATACATTAATATATACTAAATTATATAAATATTGATGTATATAATATTTAATGCTAATATATATTTATGTTTATATATAAATAGTTAAATACAATAACATTTATGTTTTAATTAATATTATAGTCTTATGGTATAAATGTTATAGTATAGTTTAATATATTATATAATGAATATAATATTATAGATTTTTTAAGTTTAATATCACGTTATTATAGTATAAGAATATCCATTATTATTGTTAACATAGAAAATTACTTTGTGATTACTTAAATTTGGATAATAGCCTATATATAATTATCTATAATATGAAATTAGAAGCTGGTATTTATTCAAATGCATATTAATTATAGTATGAATTTATAATTAATATTAATATAACTATAATAAATTGATTAATACTTTATTATACACAGTATATAATAATTATGATATCTATCATTATAACTTAATATCATATTGTATTAATTATACTGATATGACATATTTATAATTTTAGTATAATTTGACAAATTGAGATATCAATATGGTAGTATGATTTATAATTAAAAGTCATGGCATATTAATTATGCTATAAAGTAATATTATGAATTCTAATGGGTAAATACCAATATTATATACAATATAGTAGGTTTTCAATTTCTTATATAACATATAAGAAATTGAAAGTATACTATATGCTTTTACATATATATAATTTTATATATGTTTATATAAAAATATATAGTATTTTTATTTAACATTAAACTTACCTTAAAACAATCTTTATTTATTTGTATAAGTTCATATATTTAAATACAATTATTTAAGCTTATATTATGTTAATATATATAATTATATAACTTATATTATATTATTTATATTATTATACCCTAAATATAATATAAATAATTTAATATAAGTACAATATTAAGTATATAACATTTATACATTGTATAGTTTATATGGTAAATTTGTTATATACATCGTTATATATATATATATATATAAACTTTTGTAATGCCAACTTGTCGGTACATATATATAAATTAATTGCAATTACAATATTATAATTATAGTTGGCATAAATTATTTTCTATTTATACAATTAACCATATTAATCTATGTACAAGTGGTAATATGATCATTACATATATTATAATATATACGTATACACAGTTTATACTTGTTATCATTACTATATATATATAACAATCTTATAATTATAGTTGGCATATATTATTATAATAGGATAAGTATAGTTATATATCACTATACGTTATAATTATTAATTATAAATAATGTTTCTAAACCCTATGTGGAATTGTGGTGGGCTGCAATGACTGATGAGACGCAAGCTATGAAGTAAAGTAAGGTCTGTGAGCTAATTGGTTTTGAAGCATTGTTATAATTTATTCATAGTCCAAATCATTGTCAAATAATTTAAATAGAATATGTAATCAAATAGGATAGCTAGTCATCTCACTCTGTAATAAATTAATGTAGTAAATTTTAATAATATTTATACACATGTTTCTGTTTAAACAAATTAAATTTATACTATCAAATTCATAACTATTTAAATTATGCATCAACCATAACATCGTCAAATAAGATTTATTGATGGTATGTTTTTAAAATTTTTTTTGGTTGATTACCTACGGAACTACAAATTTTTGTCGGTAAAATGAATTCTATTTACAGATTGAAACGACTAACCGTCAATAATCACAGATGGAATAACCAATTTTGTCGCCAAATATACCGACGGTATATTAGTTTTTCATTGGTAAATTTACTGACGGGCATTCTATTTGTCATCGATAATTATTAGCTACGGTCGACAAAATGTTTATGATTTTCCTCGGCCATTTCCATCGTAAAATGACATTTTTCTTGTAGTGATTATTACCATAGATTATATAATAGTTACATATTGATTATAATGTATAGTTAACTATTTAATATACTATTTATAGGTTATATATTGAAAATTCATATATTTAGTATACACATTTATATAAGTTAGGCTTTGGCGTTCTAATATAAATAACTTTTTCATATATAACTATAAAATAGTTATATACCATTATGTAATTATTATATTAATTACTATATATTATTCAATAATTGATATTTTGATTTATATTAATGAATAAACCTATCACTTATGTTTCTGTGGTTTGTATAACTCTACATTTATAATAATTTTTAGTTGTAGGCTAGTGAATGGCCTCTTACCTTTTCCGGATGTGTTGATGGCTCTAGGATTTCAATTGCCTTCCAAATGTCCTTACTGTCTGGCTTTGGATACCGTGGATCATCTTTTTGTACATTGCCATATAGCTTCCTCACTTTAGCATTATTTTGCTAGGGTTCTTGGCTTGGAGTTTGATGTTTCTGCTGGCCTATATCACCTGCTACTGCAAAGCTTTAATCTCACAACTGCTTCAGCCATAAGTACTCTTCAATGACTATTTCCACATGTAATTTGTTGGACTTTGTGGAGACTCAAAAATGTTGTTGTTTTTTATAGTGCTAGACCTTTATGGTCTCAGTTAGTTGGACACGTTGCATTTCTGCTTCAAACAATTTTACAGAAGCGTCTGCTATAAGTCTCTTCATAGCTACTCGTTTTGCATTCCTGCAGCTTCATACCAACAGTTCTTACTCATAGAAAAGTGCAAAGGATTTCTTGGAATTTTTCAGATACATTTACAATGAATGTAGATGGTTCTTCCATACTTTCATCTCAGCATTCAGGTGGGGGTTTCTTACTCCGGAATGCCCATGGTGATGTAATGTATGCTTGATCTGAATATTATGGCCCTGGTACAAGTTTTCAAGCTGAGATAATTTGCTTGCTCCGAGGTTTGCAATGGCGTTCGGACAATGGTTATCATTCTTTTCGAGTTGAATGCGACTCCAAGGTATTGATAGATATGATTCATTTGGGCGCAGTTTGGCCATGGAGACAGTGGCAGGAATTGACACAAAATTTAGCACTTTTGAAATCTTCGGTCTCAATTCTGACACATGTATTCTGTGAGGCTAATTCGGCTGCAGATTGGTTAGCTTAAAAAGCGACTGCTTCATGCCAAACTACTATTTATTCCACTATTCCTTTACATGCTATTTTTTGGGGCATTGTTGCTTTGGATAAGACTGGATATCCTCATATTAGGGTAACTTAGTTCTGTTATATGCTTTTTATTTGTAAGATATGACATGTTAGATTAAAATTATCTATGTTTTTGACTCTGGAGGTATGGTTTATGCCCCCCTCTGTGTAATTTTATAATTTTCTTTTAGTAAAAGGGGCCAAGCAAAAAAAAAAGGTTATATTTTCATTTTAATTTTATAATGTACATAATTATATTATACAATTTATAAATGTTTATATGAATATATTTATTAGCATATAAATGTCTTATGTTATCAATCAGTAAAGTTATAGTATGAATAACAATATAATTACGATTAAATTGATTTTATAAGTTATGTAATACTATATATTAGCTGTAATAAGTTTAGATAATAATGAATACAATAGTATAATTGAAAGTATTATTAACATAGTGATAATTAACAAGCATATAATAATTACATGGCATAATTATATATAAATATTAAACTAATTATAGTTAATAATAGTTATATTATACATGTTTTATATTGTAAGAGGAAAACTATTATATATTTACATATATTATACTATATAAATATATTAACATTTAATGGATTTATATTAACCATTGTGGTACTTAAGATAATATGGTAAATTTGTTATATACATCGTTATATATATAAACTTTTGTAATGCCAACTTATCGGTACATATATATAAATTAATTGCAATTACTATATTATAATTATAGTTGGCATAAATTATTTTCTATTTATACAATTAACCATATTAATCTATGTACATGTGGTAATATGATCATTATATTACTATACGTTATAATTATTAATTATAAATAATGTTTCTAAACCCCATGTGGAATTGTGGTGGGTTGCAATGACTGATGAGACGCAAGCTATGAAGCAAAGTAAGGTCTAAGAGCTAATTGGTTTTGAAGCACTGTTATAATTTATTCATAGTCCAAATCATTGTCAAATAATTTAAATAGAATATGTAATCAAATAAGATAGCAGGTCATCTCACTCGGTCATAAATTAATGTAGTGAATTTTAATAATATTTATACACATGTTATATATATTTGATATGCTCATAACATATGGCGTATGTTTTGGACTTAATATATAATATTACTATATAATAATAATTAAATATAATCTATATAGGGGAAAGCGTTGTATTTTACTAGTATAACATTAACTTAGTAATTATAGTTATAACATTAATAACTATAATATGTATATATTATCATAATTACTATTATTATTATTATTATTATTATTATTATTATTATTATTATTATTATTATTAACAATTGTTATTATCTTATAACAACTATTAATATAAATATTATTATATAATTATACTATTTACAAGTAATAACATTTATAAATATAGTGATTATATATATTGTATAGTTAATATATAATACTATTAATAATTTTGTGATAACTATACTGTATAATATTAATATATATTTTGGGTATATATGTTATAATCAGAACCTAGGATATATTAATTAAGTTATATTAATAAATTAAACACATATTTTATTATTAATAGTAATCATTATATATAATAATTCTAAATAACTAATGGTTATTTGGGGTTTGAACTATGGACATAAATAACTAATGGTTATTTATGTCCATAGTTCAAACCCCAAATATAATCCAAATGCTATAATCATATATTATATTAAATTATTTAGCCATGATATTATGATGTAACCAATTTACTCCATATATAATCAATTATTAAACTTACCTTTATCAAACTATTATAATAATTTATTTATATAATAAATTATAATATCATTATCAATTTATGTAATCCTAATATACAAATTATATAATTATAATGATGGTATAATCTTTATTAATTATTATAATCCATATATATAATTATGTTGTATGTATTTAATCCACTCTAGTATATATATATAAACAATAAATAATATAAATATTATATACTTTATCTATAATTGGTGTTATATTAATCAATATAGCCATAATCTACATATTATGATTTATATTAATATGTTATGTATTCTATATTATGGTATAATTATGTAATATACTATAATTGTATTATTATGATATAGTTAAATAATGTTAATGAATAAACTATATGTTTTCTTTTTGTTAAATTATACTAAAAGATTATTAAATAAATTATATGTAAATTTTAATATTATAACATTCATTTGTTTATTATAATTTTATATATGTAATATATATATATATATATTTGTACAAATATCATAAAATTTATAATACTTATAATTAATATTAATTCATTATATTACATATATAGACTAATAATAAAATAATTATTAATAGTATCAATTATGGTATAACATGTGGTATCTATTACATATTGTCATTATATCTATGTGTACAATATGGTAAATACATTTACATTAATATATAATTATTATAATTTATGTGATACAGAGTAACATGTATAATAATTATATAACCATCTAATATTATGTATAAACATCGTAACACTAATTTTATTTCATGTATAAGTTAAATTGTTAAGTAATTATATTAAATTTATATTAAGAAATGTTTGTTATACACTTATACTACCCTTAATATAGTAATTAAGTTTATTTATATCATAAAATTTTAGTATATTCAAATTAATATATGTTGATAATATATTAGTATAATATAGTTATAACATATAATTGCTATAATATTATTTTGATATCATAATTTATCATTTGTACAATTATTAGTATGCAAAGTTTGTATAACAATATATATTATTATAATGTTATTTATGTTATATTATTAAACAAAGCAATAGTATAGTATATAATATATTATCATTAGAATAAATAATTCCCCTGATTATGGTATAAATATTACATAGTTCATTGTTATAAGACAATTATATAGTAACATAATATAATTAGGGTATTTTTTAATTATAGATATCCCTATTATATTTATCATATGGTAATTAAACCAACATATTTATATTAGATAACATAATTATATTTTAAATGTATGGTAATAAACTTTTATAGTGTAAATATACCCATATAATTAACTTTATACCTATCATGTCAACTATAAATATATAACATGATAGGTATAATAATTATAATTTTTAAGTTTATCTAAGTATACCTATCTTTTTTAAGGCATATAATTACTTGGAATGTTAATAATTAATATGATATATTAATATCATATTGCCACATATTAATATATATTAATATTAATCTAAATATATAATAAGTTAAGTATAATGATCATATTTGTAAGTTAACATATATTTATAACTTATATACACAATTATATTAATAATTTTACATATCCAAGTATACCATTATAACCTTAACTTAATACATGCACATGCTATATACTTTTAAATAATATAACTATAAAATAATATAATTTGTATTATAAATTTTGATTAATTAGCCATGATAAAATATGTTATAATAATAATTATAACTATTCTATATAATCATATAATATTTTTATATCTTAAATTTCAATTATATAATAATAATGATGATGATGATGATGATCATAACAACAACAACAACAACAACAACAACAACAATAATAATGATGATGATATCTATATAGATGGATATCATATAATGAAGTAAAGTACTACATGAGTAGATATATAGGAATCCAAATATGCCGAATCAATCATGTTATTCTCTTCTACATCCTAGGTCTTCCCGTTCCTTCATCTAGCTTATGTTCTTCATATAGCATTCAGATGCGAGCCCTTCCTCGAGCGGATTCCTCCTTTTGCTCCTCAACCTACAAGGTATTAGCAGTCGTTTCCAGCTACTGTACTTGTGTATAAAATAGACAATTTGCTTATATGATAATATTTGTACTTATGTATAAATACAATTATAGGATGATATCAGGCTTAATTATCTGTAAAGGTTATTCAAAATAATATATTTATTGTATTAATATTAAATATTAATGCATATAACATCTATATATCCCATGTAATTAGTGGAATATATATTTTCAAAATAGCTAACCCAATGTTTACGGTTAAATTAATTAATAAGATTGAATATTAACAAAATCGTATTGTATTATATGTTTAATATTAAGTATATATATTTACATATGATTATTAAATATTGTGGGACCTAGATGTTAGACATCCTCTAAGAACTTGACAGTGACCACTTATGCTTTTTTGATCGACTTTATCACCTGCATAATTTGCATTACAATAGCCCACTATGTCCATTGAATTAGTTTTTAGATACGATAGTCCAAAAATCCATAGTTCCATGGAGATATCGAAAGATTCTTTTAACTGCTTGAAGGTGACTTTCTTCTGGATTTGATTGAAAGCGTGCGCAAAGACACACACTAAGTATAATGTCTAGCCTTGATCTTGTAAGATATGGTAGTGATCCAATCATTCATCTATACTTTTTCTCATCCGTAGCTTTGCCTTCTTCGTCTTTTTCAAGTTTAATTCCAATGTACATGGGAGTACTCATCAGTTTGGCATTCTCAAAATGATATTTCTTGATGAGTTCCTTTGTACATTTGTCTTGGCTAATGAAGATTTGTTTTTGTTTTTCTCATTTATAATCTGAGAAGGAATGATAATTCTCTTATCATGCTCATTTCAACCTCCCCTTGCGTTAATGCTGAGAATTCTTCACAGAAGAGTGGATTAGTGGCTCCAAATATTATGCCATCAATATATATTTGCACTATGAGAAAATCATTCTCCTTTCTATAAGGTTCTTTCAAAGTTACTCTCAAGCAATAGTTGGCAATTTCACTAAGCTAGATGGGGCGATTACCTTTAATAGGAACTTATACTGATAAGTAAATAGTTGGCTCAATCGAACATGATAATCAAAATCCAAAAGTCTTAAACAAATATCTTTTGACAGCCACAATTTTCTCTAAGAAAAGCTCCTTCAAAAGGAGTTTTGGGAGGATACTACAAGGCAATCTTGTGAGGGTTTGTATAAGGAATGGGCCCCTTTTTGGGAAATGAGATAGGGTTGTTAACAACCAATAGCTCAAAGGTTGGTAATCGGTGAAGGATAAACATAATGAAAATAGCGAAGAATAAATAAGGACGTGACTAAAGTAAGTAGCTCACGATCCAGCCAAGTAATCAATATCAATATAAGTTGCTCACTTTGGTGAGTGGTTAATTGCTCCTGGAAAGCCAAGTTATAAACTACGAAGGAACATTTTCCAATGGGTCTAGGTTCAGGGATACAATAGAATGAAAGAGGATAGAGTGAGTGGAATATGTAGCGTAGACATGCCTCTACAAGTGATAGATCAAGCCAAAGTGTGTAAGATCAGATCAATCCATTAAAGACAATTGGATCTGGCCAAAGTGTGTCAACCATTTGTCTTAGCATTACCTTCTCACATAGGCATTCACAGCAAGCCACCGAATATCTACTAAGAGTAGCAAACCAGTAGCAGCAAAACACAATTAGACCTCTGATTATCAAAGCGTTCATGGCAGTATGGACACCATCCTTTTCTGATCCTTAGCACGGGGCCTTTTTGTAGTTTTAGTTGCTAGTCTGAGTTCATCTTTTCCAGCCTATTGTTCAAGCTATCTCAGAAGAGGAAAGATAAAGGAGGGATAGTCGAGGAAATGAAATGGATTGAAGAGGTAAATGTTTTAACTTATTTTCATAAGATATTCAAGTCAGAACTCAAGCAGACTTAATTAGTTTACAATAAAGAAAGGTGGTTCCTGTTCCTTAAATAGTTAAAGAGTGGGAACACTTTATTAGCTAACTCTAGTGGTAGTAGTGATGGGCAAAGCGGTATTCTAGTGAAGTACAGAAGTGAAGGTTGATCATCTTGAACACAATCTTCTTGGCTACTGCGGTTAAATTTGAACTTTTTTAATTTAAGGTACAAAATTCCATATATAGATAACTTAATTATTAAAAATTATATATATATATATAATATTATATATTGAATAGAAGAGATAAGTAAGCTATCTAGCTATATTAATTTAAAACGATATTGTGAATTAACTTTTATAATTCAATCATAAATCTTAGTTTTATGGAAACCATTAATTTGAGTGTTATACAAGGTACGTTAAACTTAAATTAATTATAATGGTGTATAATTATGATCATATTAATATACTTATATCAAATAGCTATATATATTA
>JAOSBN010114700.1:0-10070 GCA_027563595.1 Erythroxylum suave
GAGAATTAGTCAGGGAATTCGCAGAGGATTACGGTATCAAACTGTTAAGATCAAGTCCCTATTATCCTCAGGCAAATGGACAAGCCAAGGCCTCAAACAAAATCATAATTAATATTCTACAGAAGATGATGGAAGATAATCTCAGGGGCTGGCATAAACTCCTCTCAGAGACTCTATGGGAATATAGGACATCGAAACGAAGCTCAACTGGGGTCACCCCATTTTCATTGACCTTCGGACATGATGCTGTACTGCCTATGGAAGTAGTGATGCCCTCTTTAAGAGTTGCATGGCAAAACAATTTGGCGCCAGAGGATTATTCGCAAGCCATGATGATAGAGTTAGAAGAGTTGGACCACGTGAGGATGGATGCCCTCAATAAGATGTCCTACAGAAAAAGAAGGTGGCCAGAGCCTACAATAAGAAAGTAAGAAGAAAGAATTTTGATGACTGCGACTTGGTCTGGAAGTTGGTACTGTCCATTGGAAGCAAGGACCGGGTGTACGGGAAATGGTCAGCGAACTGGGAAGGGCCATTCCGAGTCCACAGAGTGTTACCTGGAAACGCCTACTGGTTATCAAGCCTATCCGGGGAAGCTCACGACAAGTGCATCAATGGCAAGTACTTGAAAAGATATTATCCCACCATGTGGGAAAATATCCGAAACGAGTAGGATTCAATGTTTACAACGATGGGCGGCCACTGAAAAACTATTGTAAAGTGGGCCGACCGATTACACAAAAAGGAATGCAAAGAGGTAATGGACACCAGGGCCTGTAAAGAGGTAATGCAAGTCAGTAAGAACGCATCACAATAAGGCAGCTGGTGCAACGAAGTCTATACCACTGTGGGAGAAGAGGCCTGGTCACCGAAAGTCCTGGTACCCAGAGTATCCTCGGTGACCACCGGTATGGTGTCGTGGAAGCTCAGGACCTCCTCCTCTTTGCCAGCTCCCTCTGAAACTTAATCACTAGAGACCTCCAAAGTTCCAGTGACCTCTTTCAATTTTGGCTGACCAGCCAACCTCCCAGACCTACGGGAACTAGCAGAAGCAGTTTGCTTTTTTTCCAGAGTCTGCTTAGCTTTGGCACTGGAGGAGGCCTTAGGTTGCTTAGGTGTCTTCTCACCTAAAGAAGCTGCAAACAATAGGCAAAGTCAAGGAAAAAACAGAGAAAGGAAGAAATGGGAAGCAAGGACGTCTACCTTGGTTAGCCTTCCGGACTTTACTCTTGCCCGAAGCAACAGACGACTTCCCCATAGAAGCCAAGGGAGAAAGAGCACCTGAAAGCAAAGGAAATGTCAAACATGGACCTGAAGTCCTAAGCAAACAGAAAGTCACCGGGTATACCTTGATCAAGCGGAGAAAGGATGAAAGTTTGAGAGACATGCTCCCACCAAGAATCAAAGGAGTCGACCATCGAAGCTGGGTCCCTTTTGACACAAATGGTTGGCATTACGCCAGGGTCCGACAGCTTTTCCTGACGCTTCTCAATGAATTCTTTGATTTCCGCCTCCAACAGAGAAACCCTACTACCATCCGGTTTAGAGAGGTGCTGGATGGCGTCCGGACGACCCTGCATCAACCCAAACTGGCGACACCACAGCTGCGGCATATAGATCTCGCAGCAGACCCCCATTTGTTTACCACCCCCTTTCAACATGGTGGAAGTCCCACTCAGGAGGTGCCGAGCCTCACAAACCGGACGTCAATCCCTCTTATGCTCCTCGAGCATCCCAGACATGTATAGCTGCAAGTGAACAGGGACGACATCTCATTCCTCCCCGCGATCAAAGAGAAACATAGGAGGGACATCCTGCCTCCTCTGGTTTAGGAAGTACCTTACTACCTCCTCCTGGGATAAGGGACAGGGGCAGTAGGATGTGGCAATTCCAGAAGCGGCTTCGTCCCTCCAAGGCGAGGCTGAAGAGTGTAGAGCTGGAAAGTACAGCAGGAGCCACAATTGGAGAAGCCAAGCTAATGGTGGCAGCTCCTTGAAAGACTCTGAGGTAACAGCCACGTATAACCTCTGGTAATAGTGACCGAAGAAAATGTTGGCCAGAGAGACCTGCTGACCTTGGTGCAGCACAAGGGCCAGGTTCTTGGTCTCCTTGGTGAGCCGGCCAGCGGGGGAGCAGGTGATGTACTTAACGACTAAGTACCACATCAACACCAGGTTCTGACTTGGCAGGTCCAAATCCTTGGCCTGCCTTATCACCTGAAAAAGAGGGAAACCAATGATTAACAATGCTAGAAAACAGAGGGAAAGTAGGCGGCAACCAATGTAAGGGATACTCACCCCACTGAAGGAAGAGGCAGTGGGCAGAGAAACCAACGACTCTTCTAAAGAGCTGTCTTCCTCTGGGAAGACAGCGGAAGCATCTTCCTCCCCTTGCAACGGGAGACCAGTGATCGCTACAACATCCTGCAAGGTCACTAACATTGGACCATGCGGAAACAGAAAAGAGTTATAGCCGTGGCTCCAAAACCGCAGCGCTCCCATGACCAGATCCCGATCGAAGTACTACTGGTGCAGGGACAACTCGATAAGGTCGGCTACATCCGCTTGTTTCCAGCGACCTTCAAAGTGTGGCTGCAAAGTGGTCACCCAGGCTCCGTACCCTGATGTGTTAGGGATCCATGTTCTCTGCTTACCAGGAACAGCGAAAGAGTCCCTGTGAAGGAGAAGAGTTTCCCCCTTGAGCAGCGGAAAGGGCACGCTCAGGAGGTTGGGAAGCACGGAAAGATGGTGAGGCATTGCTGGGAGTCACTCTGAAGAATAAACAGAGGCGTTTAGAATAGAGAAATGTTTTGAAAGGAAAATAAACATTAAAAGAAGGGTCCATACCTGTCTAGTGACCAGAGCTGTAGAGGTAGGGAGAGCTACAGGGGTTTTCGAGCCTGCAATATAGAGATGGGGTCAGTGTCCAGAGAAAATTTAGCAGAGTTTCCCTTGCAAATGGGAATTCCCAAAATTGTCTGCACAAGGAAATACAGTCCTAAAATGCGTCGCAGTATACACAACACTCAAACCTCGAACTTCAGAGGCACCCGAAATTCCAGAGGTCGGTGAGACCCCTCAGGGTCACCAGAAAGATGGGGGTCACCCAAAATTGAAAAGGGAGTTCGAGAAGACTTGTACCTGACATAGTGATGAACGATTCACGGGGTTTTTAGTGATGGAGAAAAGAAAAGCGGCGGTACTCTTGGAGAAGGTAGTTTACGGAAGTTAGTAGAAGTCACGCGGATAGAAAAGGGGAAACGGAAGTACAGGCTTACTAGTGGGTGGCAACGGCAACAAAACTCTCGTAGACAACGGAACACCGGCGATGTCAAAGAGCGGAAAGCCAAAAGATTACTCAATGGCAGCAAGGTGGCAGAACAAGAAGCGCGCGAGTCGAAGGAGAGAAGAAGAAAATTTGGAAGAAATTTCGAAAACCGTTCTACTAGTGTTTAATAAAGAACAGAAAGTAGCTTTATTTATGGACAATACGACAGTTTCTGGAAACTGAACAAGTCACGTTTTAAAGAGGTGCAACGAATGGGGCTCCTTCGGGCAGACTTCAATTGGCGCGTTTTTTTCAGAAACCCTTTGAAAATTCGATGTCCATGATTTACGCCTGGGTGGCCAGTATGAGGAGACTAGAGTTATTACCTGTGACATGCAGATGACCTTTGGGTATTACCCTGTGATAAAACAAGGTGTCTAGTGAATATGGCCAGATATTGAAGTGCCACCATAGGGCTTAGTCTTCTAAGCCCAATGGTGCAAGGGGCATCTGTTTACATCTAAAAATAGGTTCGGCCTATTTTTACTGTTTTGGGCCGAAAACCCGAAGCCCAAAGAAAATCCAGGGTTCGAAGTCCAGACACTGGCCCTGACCCATTAGAATTCAGTGTCCAGCAGAGGAAGATGTGATAGAGATTGACTTGGAATAGAAGACTGGGAGTCCAAATTTAAAGAAGGGATAAGAGGATAAGGTGATGGAAACCAGCTAACCTAATCTTCGTTGGATAAGATGAGGATTATTTTGAACTTTATCTTTATCTAGTGGGATAAGCTTTATCAAGATTACAAATTTGAATTGAGACACTCATCATCGGTGGCTATAAATAGGGGCTTTGAAGAAGAAATAAGAATCCCACTCTTGACAAATCAAAAGCCTGGCACTGCAGCAAATTTTTGTACCTTTTAGCTTATTTCTTTGTTCTTCGGCAATCCCTTATTTTTCCTAGCCCAGCATTTTCTTTCCAATTGTCGTTAGTTTTTCCTTCCAATTTTTCGTCATTGCGTTTTGCCAATTTGTTTATCAATGAAGCAAAGTTCTTTCTGTTAGTTTTTGTTCATTTCTAGCAAAACACAGTCGTTCTGATTTTCAATCAAATTACGAGGCACAATATTTTTCCTATTTTTCTTTAGTTTGGAAATCACTTTAATTTCCTGGCACGCTCACAAATTACAACAAAGGGCTACGTGTTGTCTTTTACACAAATAAAGGCCAAACACCAGCTAACTATTTTTTTCCCTAAGAAACATACCTGAAACAATCGTAGGAGTATATTATTTTCGCAAACTCTTCAATTACGAAGTCATTTTTAGCACAATCAAAAACCAGAAAAATTAATGCACAAATATAAACCAACACTGATATTTGTTAACATAGGTTGGCACATCTTGCCTATGTCTGCGGAGCCCTCATCCAACTTAATTCTTTCACTAATGATAATAGTTTTATACAAGGCTTTACTGAACTAACATCACTCAACCCTTGACACTATCCTTCGTCCTCACAACCCGTAAAAGAATTTCACACCCAATAGTAACGTCCGCGCTCGTACTAACCTTAATAGAGGATTTTCTTAAACAATGTTTAATGATAACGAAACAAATTAAACAACTCAAGAGATTAAATAAAATTCTACATAAACGAAAATACTTGAGAAAGAAAAGAAGAACACCTTCCCGATAAGTTTAACTCCACTGAAATAAATCTAAAAGTTGTCACCTCACACTATAGGTTTCACACAAATTCCAGCACCAACTCACGAAGCAGTAACAACATCAATATTGCAGCCAACAACCAACCTTCGGCATAAGATAAATGCAATCTACAAAATAACTCAGCTGCGAAGCACATCAACAACACACCCCAAAAGGAAAGCAAGGCAAGACCCATGGCCAAAGACTCAAATTGTCCAGCATATTTGAATTGCCCACCAAATTCATGCAAGGATGGGGGAAAAAAAAACACAGCTGCAACCCCAACTTTTACGACAATGATATCTTTTTAACAATGACATATTTTTCTTCAATTTATTATTTAGAAAGTCCATATTCACATGATATCAGAGAAAGTTGAGGCTTCAATTTATTATTTAGAAGATAGACTTTTGACCATAATTAAATGACTTGATAACAATAAAATTTAATGAAATAAAAGAACGAAGAATTGACCTTTCGAATACTATGTATTCTCGGCATAGTGCTGACGTCATAGCATATGTCCGGAGTGTGAGGTATTAGACTAATAATAGTTAAAATCTTAATTACTTCCAAAATCATTTTCCAACTTATTATGTTATTCGAGTAATTTATACAATTTATTTAATTAATTTCATCAATAATTTTCTAAACATACATAGCAACTAAGGTTTTAAACACAAAACTCACATCAAATCAACTTCTAACCAAGTTAAATAAACCTCAAATCTCGATTGAATCTAAAACACATGGTTATTTTTAAAATATAAAATTATCATGTACTTTTTTAATCATTTTTTCAACTACTTGCTTTCCATTATTTATTAATACAAATTTAATAAATGCGTGCATTTTGCGTGGGAAAGCTACCAACAATAATTTGAGTATGCTCAATCCTTCTTATAAATACTCCTCCTACCTTTCAATCCCTCTCCTCTCCATCACTTACGTAGACAAAAAACTTCACATCTCTCTTCTCATTCCCCTTCCCTTGGTCTATCTCTATCTCTGAAAAGAAACACAGTTTCAGCTTGAGAAACAAGTTCAGAAACGACTACTTCGGCACACGTTGTGGGTCATCTAACACCAGGCATTGGGTTAATGTTTTTAGGGTTTTGGCATCTTTTCAACCACATAAAACTCCATATCCAAAACCCCATCTCCTATGTCTCTTCCCCTTGGTTTTCCACTTCAAAAATAAAGTACTTAGAGCTCTATATCATTATGCTTGAAACCTCCATATCTATGTCCATAGAGGTGTTCTCCGCTAGTGAATGGCACCAACTTTTTCACCCTAATGAGGCCTATCCATCGAACAACCTCCACAACTACGAGCACTCCATTATATTAAAGACCTTCTTTGTCTATGCTACTTTGGCTATTATTCTTGACATTCTTAAGCCTAAGGCTCGCTATGCTCTAACACAATCTCTCCTAGCACTGGCCTTTGTTCAAGTGCTATTTCTCATCCACTTTCACGCTTCTGATCATGTGGGTATTGAAGGGCAGTACCACCCGCTTTTTGAGATCACCTTAGTTGTTTCTCTAGCCACAATTCTGTTAGGAATCAGGTATCCTAGGAGTTTCATAATCAGCTTTATTAGGTCCATATGCTTTATTTACCAAGGCTTTTGGTTTGCTTTTACTGGCTTCATGCTCTGGACACCATCTATGGTGCCTAAAGGCCGTTCCTTATACCCGGAGGGAGGTCGTCAGATGGTTAGGTGCAATGGAGATGAAGATCTTTCAAGGGCTAAATCTCTAGCCAACATTCAGTTCAGCTGGGGCTTGATTGCTGTCACCATTATCGTGATGTCATTCTACTTGATTCTTAACAAGTTCCACGCTAAAAAGATCGAGTACTCTATACTGTCAAGTGAAACATTAATGTTTGAAGAGGACTCAGATGATGTTGAAACTCCTAAAAAGTGACCAACTCCAAATTTAGTTCCTACGATATTGAAAGGTGACAACTATCTTCTTTTCTGTTAGTGAAGGGTTCAAATTTGAAAGTGTGTAAGAGTCTTATGTTTTTTCTATATATATGTATGTTCATAAGGTTGCTTTCGCTTGTGTTATTGAATAAAAGGCTGACATGCTTCCTATAAAAGTTTGTACTGTGCAATGAATGAGTTGTATTCTTTGTTATCTATTATTAGTTTATTTAACTGTAGTTGAAATTGTTATCTGATCTTCTTCCTGGTTTTTAATGTTGTTTTCTCCATTCCTCTTGTTACTATACCCATCTACTCTAAGTTTTGCCCGAATAAAAAATATGGTTGGGGAGAAACTTTATGTAAATTTTTAGCTAATGTTATTGATTTTGTGAATTTGTTCTTTATCATTTTATTTTTATTTATCAAAGTTCAAAAAAAAAAAAGGTAATCATGATTTGTTAATTAGTTAAGTTCTTTGAATAATTAGAATATTTTAATGCTAGTACATTGATTTTTTATATTCCAAAATGTAAAGCAAACAAGATTTTATGACTAAGATTCATATAAAATCATATTATGCTAAATTTCATTCATATATACTGCATCAAGTTCAAGCCATGCATAGTAATTCATATATTTATTAAATAAATTGAAATCCAGCCCATATTTTTTATTAGAGTTTGAGCCTAAGTCGAAGGAATATTGATTTTATTAAGTTTAATTTGAAAATGTGAAAATTCGATTTGATTGAATTTATCTTCAACCATGATATAATCATCTTAATATCAATCAAGTTTTTTTAAAAATGAATGGTATATGATTTCTTTTCTTGACAAAACAAAAAGGGCACAATATTCAAAATAAATAAATAAATTTTCATTAAAAAATGAGACAGTTCTCCTATACCGAATCTTCAGATATATACATATCTTAAGAAAAAGATTAAAAAAAAGAGCAATAACATTGTTGAATCTAAAAGAATAAATTATAATTTAATTTACAGGAGAAAACTACTTATTTAGGGGGTTATTTTTTAGAAAATGAAGCATATCTATCAAAATGATATGTGGAAGAGTAACTTTACCAGTTATTTGAGTGATATTAATTGCTTCAAAGCATCAATATGTCTTGAGTCAAGTGTTCAAAAATGACCATATTCAAAACCTAAGTTAACACATATAAAATGATAGTGATCATCTTGAACTTGGTTTGGGAGGGTTGTCTAAAGTTATGTAAAAATGGAGAAAGTCGTAGAAGAGTAAAGTTGGACGGAGAAAGAAATACTCTATTATTAATGAAACATGTACCATACACCATACATATACAATATTCAAAAAACATAAAGTAAAGCTAAGTTAACTTTCTTATCTTGACTAGTCGATGGACTACATAATATAACACAACAATAGACTAGTCTAATAGTACATAGTCTAACAATACAATGCTCTAGTCTTCGCATCCCCCCCTCAAGTTGGAAATGGAGTAAGATCCAACTCGGATGAGTGTGACTCTTGACCAAGTGCTTTGGTCATAAATCAGCCAATTGCATCGTAGATGGTATATAAGCAGTTTGAAGAAAGCCATATTGAATTTTCTCATGAGTAAAGTAACAACCAATATCCAAATGCTTAGTTCTTTCATGGAAACAAGGATTAGCTGCTATTTGTGGCAGTTTTATAATCACAAAACATAGTAACATGTAATTGAATAGGAATACACAAATCTTTGAGCAGATAAGATAACCAAAGAAGCTCACTTGTAATTGCAGCCATACTCCTATATTCTGCTTCAGCTGAGGATCTAGAGACGGTAGGCTACTTTTTTGTATTCCAAGACACCAAAGCTTGCCCTAGAATATACAAAATCTAGTAAGTGCAGCCATACTCCTATATTCTGCTTCAGCTGAGGATCTAGAGACGGTAGGCTACTTCTTTGTATTCCAAGACACCAAAGCTTGCCCTAGAATATACAAAATCTAGTAAGCGACCTCTTAGACATCAAACAAGATGACCAATCCACATCAGAAAAGTAGTGTGCTGAAGAGAAGATTATACAGGATAAAATAAACTGACAGAAGTAGATCATTTTAGATACTTGAGCACGTGAAGAACAACCTGCATATGAGGAACCTTACGAGCAGATAAAAACTAACTTAGATGTTGCATCGCATAGGAAATATCAGGATGAGCCATTGTCAAATACAATAATCTGCCCATAACCCTTCTGTACTCTTTTGGATTTTCCAGAGGTGCTCCTTCAGTAATAGAAAGTTTCAGAAGTTATGGAAGAGGAGTGGAGCACGGTTTAGCTCGTGTCAAACTAGCCTCTATCAACATGTCCAAAGCATACTTCCTTTGATTCAAGTAAGTTCCCTATTTAGTTCTGTGCTACTCAATGCCTAAGAAATATCTACCTAAGTGTTTTATAGTAAACTTGGTATGCAATGCTGTCTTTAGAGCAACAATTTCTAAATTATTATTACCAGTGATTAAAATGTCATCAACATACACCAATGCTGCAGTAAATGTACTACCCGATTGCTTAACAAACAAAGAATAATCATTGATGGACTGACTATATCCCAGCTGAACCAACAACTTAGTAAACTCCTTATTCCACTATCTAGAGGTCAGTAAACTCCCTATTCCACTATCTAGAGGCCTGTTTAAGACCATATAAAGACTTCTTCAAACGTCATACCTGACCAGGTTTAGCCTTAGTATAGCCAGCAGGAGGAAACATATAAATTTCCTCATCAATACAGCCATGCAAAAAAGCATTATTAACATCTACTTAATGAATAGGCCAATTCCTAGCAGTAGCTAATTCTATGAGAACCTAAACAGTAGCAAGCTTAGATACAGGAGAGAAAGTATGTTTATAATCCTTATCTTCCCTTTGATTAAAACCTCTTATAACCAACCGGGCCTTGTATCTTTCTACAGTTCCATCAGGATTATACTTTACCTTGTACACCCACTTAGAAGAAATGGCTTTATGACTTGCAGGCAAAACAATTAACTCCCAAGTGTTATTCTTCTTTATAGCACGAGCTCGCTTTGCATTGCCTTCACCCATTGCTTGTCCTGACTAGCATCAACATAGTTAGCAGGTTCATGAGTAGTGAAAACTATAGCCAATGAAACCACATGAT
>JAOSBN010114701.1:0-10067 GCA_027563595.1 Erythroxylum suave
TTGGTAGGTCATATTTAGGTTAATAGTCTTTTCATATAGCCATCTTAAAGATAAATGAGAAGAGTCTCATTTATTGGTTACTTTATGATTGATTAAAGTAAGAAGTGATGCATTGGATGCTATTCTCTTCTTCCATTCCAGGCATAACCAAAATTGAGGGTGTAAGAAAGTTGTTCTTGCATGGTTTGATTCTCTCTGTCCTTTCATGCATGAGTGAGCCGAAACTTGCATGACAAGAGTCTCATTTTTTGGTTCATTGCTTCTAAGAAAAATCTTCTCCAAACATTTCTTTTCCTTTCCCACCAAAGGATTTTGTTAACCAAGTTGTCATGGAAGAACATGACGTAAATCAAATTGGTTAAGGATACAACAACAAGGAGAGGACAGATTGACAAAGAAAAGGATTCAAAAGCAAAGGCTTTGGATACAAGAAGATGGAGAGGATAAAATAGTGTGAAATTAAAGTTGTAGTGAAGGAGTCGGTAATATCACTATCTTGTTTATGTTTATTATTATCCTTATACCATATCATGTATAGATTGGCATGATGATTTGGATAAATTGCTTTTGTTGCAAATAAGATTTGTAAAAAAGTTTTGAAATCTACCAGTTCTCCAAATATGGGATGCTTTCTTTTCCTGATCCAAAATCTCCCTTTTTAGAAATTTTGTCCTTAAAATTCTTACCTAGTTGATCAATCAGATGGGGGTATTGTTTCCTCATATTCTCCTCAGTTTCCCATATGGCTTCTTAACTCAAATGATTCCTTCAAAGGACTTTCACCAATGGGATCACTCGGTTTGTCAATGTCTTAGTTTGATAACTTGCTACCTTAATCGGTTCTTCAATATAACTCAAATTACTTGAAATTTCAACATTTTGTGCTGGTAACACATGTGTCGGATTTGAGTGATATCTCCTTAACATACTAGTATGAAAAACATTATGGATCTGAGCCACAACTTTTGGTAATGCTAACTTGTAAGCTAGTGGTCCAACTCTCTCAGTAATCTCAAATGGAACAACGTATTTAGGGTTTGACTTGCCTTTTTTACCAAAGCTTAACACTCCTCGCCAAGGTGATGCACTCAAAAGCACCTTATTTCCCACTTAGTACTCTATATATCTCTAGTGCTGATCTACATAATTTATTGCCTATCTTGAGCCATTTTTTACGGATCAACTAAATCTTATCAACAATATCTTGAATTAACTCTAGGCATTCAGTAATCCTTATACCCTTTTTATCCTAATATAAGGATGATTGATACTTTCTGCCATATAATGCCTCATATAGTGCCATATCGATACTACTGTGATAGTGATTATTGTACGCAAATTCAGTATAAGCTAGATATTGATCCTATTAGAACTCCAAAATAAATGCTTTGAGCATATCTTCAATAGTCTTAATAGTCCTCTCACTCTATCCGTCTGTCTGAGGGTGAAAAGTTGTACTAATGTTTAACCTTATACCCAAAGCTATTTATAGACTACCCCAAAATCTTGAAGTAAATCTAGGGTCCCAATTTGATAAAACGGACATTGGAACTCCATGTAATCATAGTATCTCATTTCCATACTTTTGGGATAACTGATCCAGTGTATTGTTCTCTCTCACAGGTAAGAAATGGGCCGATTTCTTCAATCTATCAACAATGACCCATATGGCATCATGTTGTCGTAGAGTCTTGGGCAAACCTATAATAAAATCCATAGTAAGTTTCTCTTATTTCCACTCCAAAATAGGTAATGACTATAACTTCCAAACTAGAGCCTAATGCTCTGCCTTAATCTGCTGACAAGTCAAAACATACTTTGCATCTTCATCCCTAACTGTACATCTTGGTAGTATCAGGATCCATAATAGAGATTGTTATATGTGCTTCCTCTAAAATCTCTTTTCTCAGATCATCAACATATGGTACACATAATCTTTGCTTTAAACACAATGTATCATTTCTCAATTCAAACTTAGAATTCGAGTTTTGTTTTAACTTCTTAAATAACTTCACAAATTCTGGATCCTTGCTTTGAGCTTTTCAAATCCTTTCATGCAATATCGGTCTAAGCTTTAATGTAGCCAATAATACTTCATTTTACCCCAAATTTAGCTCAACATTAAGTGCTCTTAGTTGTGCTAGATTTGGTAACCTCGATGTTTGTACTTGAGCCATATTACTATTTCATTTCCTACTTAATGCATCAGCTATAACATTAGCTTTACCATGGTGATAATCAATTGTGCTATCATAATCTTTAAGTAGTTCAATCCATTGCTGTTGTCTCATATTTAGCATCGGCTGACTCAACAAATTTCTTAAGCTTCTATGATATATAAGTATCTGAAATGTTTCACCATATAGATAATGTCTCCAAATCTTCAAAGCAACACTATAGCAACAAGCTCTAAATCATAAACCAAATAATTGAACTCATTAGATCTTAACTACCTCGAAGCATATGTTATCACTCTGCCATATTGGATCAGAACACATCTTAATCCCTGGTATGAAGCATCACTATACACAACATATCCTCTAGATTCAGATGGAATAGCTATCACTGATGTTAAAGTTAATTGGTGTTTTAATTCCTTAAAACTCCTTTGACATTCATCATTCCATTTGAAAGGTACATTCTTCCTTAGAAGCTTTGTTGAAGGGGATGAGATCAATAAGAACCTCTCGACAAACCTGTTGTAGTATCTTGCTAGTTTAAGACAACTCTAGATCTTAGATACATTTCTCTTGGCTTCCCACTTCAACACTGATTCAACTTTCTTAGGGCTACCTGTATGCCATATCTAGATACTATATGACCTAAGAATATCATTTGATCAAGCCAAAATTCATACTTACTAAACTTGACATGCAGTTGCTTCTCTCTTATTATCTATAAAACTAACCTCAAATGCTTAGAATGTTCCTTTTCACTCTTTAAGTATACCAAAATATCATCTATGAATACAATCACAAAATGTTCAAAATAAGGTTGGAACAAGTTATTCATCAAATCCATAAAAGCTATCGAAGCATTTCTTAACTTAAATGTCAACACCAAAAACTCAAAGTGCCCATATCCAGTCCTAAATGTACTTTTTGGTGTATCAGCCTCTGCTATCTTCAACTGATAATACCCCGATCTTAAATCTTGTTTAGTGAGCAACTGAGTTCCTTATAATTGATCAAGTAAATCATCTATCTTTGGTAAAGGATACTTGTTCTTCATTGACACCTAATTCAACTGCCTGTAATTACTACATAGTCTTAAAGTTCCATCCTTTTTTTTCACAAAAAAAACTGAAGCTCCCGAAAGTGACACATTAGATCTAATAAAACCCCTATCTAATAGCTCCTACTACTGGGTCTTAAATTCTTTAAGTTCCACAAGTGCCTTCCTATACGGGGGAATAGATAAAGGAGTCATACCTAGATCTAGCTTAATAGTGAACTTTGTCTCCCTATTTAAGGGTAAACTAGATACTCAAATGGGAAACACATCCAGGAAATCCATAACAATAGGAATATCTTGTGCTGTCTGTTTAGTTCAAGTATCAACTACATAGACTAAATAAGCCTCACATCCACCTCGAATTAGTATTAAAGCACTCATTGAGGAGATCATTCTGGCCGATACTACTTGACTAACACCTCAAATTATTACTGTCAGATGAGTAGGAGATCTAATAATCACCTCTTTAATGTAGCAGTTCATCACAACCTTATGTGTATTAAGCTAGTCCATACCTAAAATAAGGTCTATCTCTTTCAACTGCAGTACTATCAGGTTGGCTTTCAACTCCGCTTGATCAACTCAAACAATGCACCCTTTCCACACTTCTCCAATCATTGTGGTACTATCTACCGATGTACTCACCTCACATTTCAACATTTCTCTCTCACAATGTAGTTTAGATGCCAAATGTGGTGTGATAAATGAATATGTAGATACTGGATCTAATAATGCAAATGCCTCAAAATTAAAGAAATATATCATACATGTTACAACATTTAGGGAGTTCTGAGCCTCTTGTCTCGTAATAACATAGATTTTGTCTTGGGACTGCAACTGACTACTCCATACCTCAGTCCTAACATTAGGACTTATTGAACTTATTCTGCTTCAACTTCTAACACTTTGTCCTGATCCACTAGCTCTACTATACTGAACAGTCATTTCAGTCACTGCTCCTCCTCTCACTCTAGATTGTGCTTTGAAAGTTACGGGACCATCTCTAAACTGGTACTTGAAAAAGCCACAATGAAGGCAAGGTCTCGATATCTTCCAACATTCACCATCATGTTTCTTTCGACAATGCTCACAACTACGCATATGTTGTGTTTTCCCTCTAAATACTTGACCTCTACCACTACTAGCCTGTGTAAAACTGCCTCTCAATCTAAACCTCAACTGTCTTGATCTAGTCAGTGGTAAAAAATTATCTATTCTAACTTTTAATAAATCTTCTGCTAGAATTAACTTAAGACTCACCATGTCTTTTCATTCTAAACTCTTGTCTATACTCTCCTTGTCCATCTTTCAATAATTGTTTAATTCTGATTAAGGCAGCTTGTAGCTCTGTAAAACTTCTCAGGCTGGTAATAACCAATCTTGTCCTGATCTCCATATTCAGTCTATCCTTAAACTGCATACACTTATCTTCCCCAGTGAGAATCAAGGCAGTAGCATACTGCATTAACTCATTAAACCATATCACATACTCTACTTATATCACCCCACTCTCATAAGGCATCCCAAAAATACTATTGGTGTTTAAGAACATACTCTACGAGGGTGACATGTTAAAACACTCAAACGATCATACTATTACAAATTTTTTGTGCATCACACGCATTTCATAAAAACCAACTATCATTTGTGGCTCATTTTATTCATAACCATTCTTAGCTATAAGTATTGCAAACCATAACATATCATCATAATTTCAGTAATCATTTAGGCCTACTATAATTACAACATACTTTTAGTCTTATAGTAATTCATATAAACACATTACAATATTTATTGAATACAATTT
The DNA here is from genome assembly GCA_027563595.1 of Erythroxylum suave. NCBI lineage: Eukaryota > Viridiplantae > Streptophyta > Magnoliopsida > Malpighiales > Erythroxylaceae > Erythroxylum > Erythroxylum suave. Next base: position 5,042 of record JAOSBN010114701.1, read on the forward strand.
CAAAATACAAAAAGGACTGTAGATATATGCAGGTGCTAATTAATCCTAACCTATATCTTTAATCTGAATGTAGTGGTTAGACTCCAATTTATCTAACTAGAGATCTCATCTGAGCCTAAAAAACAACATTGCATTTTTGGTGAATTTTACGAACTCAGTGAGTGAACCATCATTGATATGCTCACCTATGTCAGGACATAAATATGACAAGCAATAACCAAGTTCACATGTATATCATATTGTTTACAATCAATTCTCATTTAACACGTCTTCCAATTATGTATATCAAATCACAATATATATATATAAATTTTGATAAACACATTATGAATGAAAACATTTCATATAATCATTTTAGAGTAACCTAATTATTCATCTCATCAACATGTATACAATGTTGCACATCATTGTGTCAACACAATTCAATGATTTTTCACAACTATTCACATAATACATGTAAAGATATATATGCAATGCACATAAGACTCCACTTTCATTTTTATTTTTTATGACCTAGTGCTTATTAATTTTCCCATATCCCTTATAGATACCGGGGTTATTTTAGGTACTAACCGATATCCCTTGTGGATACCAAGCATATTTCAAGTACTTGCCCATATCCCTTATGGATACTTAGCTTATTTCAAGCTGATCACTCCATCATAACTCCTTTATCTGATCATGAACATCAATGTCATGAAATGCATCATCTCATATAATGTGCTATCAATCACTTTTATTCGGTGTGCATAATCATTTATCATAATCAATAGATCAGAGTCCGACATTCAACATTTAGTTGAGCATCACTTATTCCATTCACATTCATATTCACATTCACATTTATCATTAGACGTTGGTCTAGCATTTAACAACAATGTTAAGTGTCACTTATTCAACCAAATTCACACAATAATCACTTCCAATATAGTCCTAAATAATGATCTCCTTGAACAATTGATGTCTAGAATTATCACAATCAAACCAGTAATACTTCATTATGTAAAAATTAAATGAGAGCAATTCAAGCATAGTGAGATGCATCTAAGTCAACTTACTACATATATATCTCAGAAAGAAAAAAACACATAATTAAGTTGATACAACTAGGTCAACTCACAACATACTCTAAGTGAGTTACTGTCTTGATGATCTGGCAATGTCTGTATGTCATCGGTCAACTTGTGCTTCTATATCACATAATACACACATAACCCACATATTACTAAGTTGATTAATGATATAACTGTTCAACCATGCACCAGTATATGCATCATGTTCAATGCATGCTTGATTGACTATCCTGGGTATATTTCCATTATTCACATCTCGTAATCATTCATACTTCATAACTCATATATGCTTAATATAAACTTAAGTTTACACCTCAATTATACAAGATTATTTTAAGTTCATCGCTTAATCATTCACTAAAGTTATTCTAGCGTTATAAGATCATATTATATTCAAATTTTCGTTCATCTTTACTTAATACCCATCATTCATCTCCTTTGAATTTCATTTTCATTCATAAGATCACTTTCTTTCATTTCATATTGTCATTCTCATAATTTCATTAGATCTATGACCATTAGGCGAACCTTATGTTCATAGGACAGACCTATAGCTATATATATTGTCTTTCAAAGCAATTTCAGTTCAAATGACTAGTAAACATTTGTTATGCGGACTGCATGTCCGCTGGGTAGACATTCTCGGGTTTTCTAGATTTCTAGCTCCGCTTGTGTTTGTTTGGAGGGACATCATGTCTACTAGGCAGACATTCACCGAACACTTACAAAAATGTGAAAATTTGACCTTTTAGATAACAAAATCTCTCATCAGAGTCTTTATGGAAGTTGTAGAAATTTGAGTCCTCATTGAAAGCATACTTAAATGAGCTTAATCCAACAATCACAGAGAAATTTATGCCTCTTGCCCCAAATCTATCCATTTACTTAATCCTATAAATCTCAGTCTATTTCCTTAATTTTAACCTCAATTATCACCTTAAGTAATCGCAAATTCAATCAATTATTTAAGCATCATATTGAGTTCATTTCAAGCGTCACTTGAGCCTAAATATATGATAGGAAAGTGCCTTGTCAATTGTTGTCTCAAACATCACATAAAAGAAGCATATTTCATGTAAAAGTCACTCCTATTTTCTAGCTTTTCCAAATCTGTTTTCGAGTAAGTTTTGTATGACCATTTTGTATTTAGGCAAGACCTTCTTCTAACAAAATGTTCTTATATGTCTTAACTTTCTAATGAAACCAAATTCATGCAGTTTGGTTCAGTATTCTATGAGTTATATTCCAAAAAATACAGACTATTCTTATATCATAGTGGCACCCAGGACTCAACTTCAAGCAAAATTTCAAAATCCTTAGATACCAAATTCAAATTCGATTCCTTCATAAAAATTGCATCTGTATGTCTCTAGGTTAATCTAAGTTAAAAATGATCCCATTTGGATATTTACAGATCAAGATATGGCTAAAATACAGATGCATGTTGAGTGAAAACACTATAGCTAACATATTCCAGCACACTTTATCTTCAACCTTACATGCATTTCATCTCAAATTAATCATCATGTATGTTATGCTAACATATAACATAATAGGGAAATCAATCACTTACTTGTTCAACCAAAATATCCTCAATAAACAAGCTAATCAAACCTCTCAAACAATCAAATATACTTCAAGAATAAGATGGAATACAAAGGATTTCTAAAACCAAGATGTAAGCTACTAAAGTTAACAGAACTTAAGGTATTGGGAGGTTGTGTGAGCAAGTCGTTGGTGAGGGAATGAAGGAGAAAACATAAGACCAAAAACATGAAGAAAGATGGTCTTTCAAGTGTGAAATTCGTGGGGTACAAGTGAGTGGTGGAGAAGTGGGACACATGATGTAACACTTGTTAAGTGGAGAGCTATGCCATGGCTCTTCCTCTCATGCTTCCAATTGTCACCTAATGCTTTATTCACTTGTCATTTGATTGACTAGGCCATTTTCTATTCATATACTCATGCCATTTGTCAACCAATTAGCTAAGCCATGTGTCGCTAATTCCCTATGCCATATGTCACCATTTCGTAGGCCTAATCTACCCAAATTTCCATGTTTCACTTTTGTCTTGCTCTTTATCATTGGTCCTAAATTTGGGTGCTCACACCACTTTATGAATTACTTAATTGTATCAATAATAACCAATTCACTAATTATAATCTGTCAAACAAGATGCATGATATAACCAACATGCAATTGGGTCATAATCATCTAAAATGGTTCATACCTTGGGATATGTCAGTTGAGTGCATATACTATCTTTACAATGTTTTTAAATCATGATTCCTATGTTTAAGAAAATATAATGCATGCCAATGGAATGCTCTTCATAGATTCTCACATGATATGACTTAATCTAACAATTAATCCTTAAGTGTAGGAACAGGCTATTACACTGCTACAGTAAGATTGTCCTACTTCAGATATAGAAATTACTTCATCTTCCTATCTAAGTGGATCTTTTGCATATAGTTTTCTTTAAAGACCTTCAAAAATCCTCCCATATTACTCTACAAGGTTGGGCGGGACTATTAAGAACAGACTTCCACCACTGATAAGTTGGACCTTATAGTAGCGAGACTTTATAGTCAAACCTCTCGTCAAACTCACAGTCTATTTGATCAAACACCCTTTCTATTCTCTCTAACCAATCTTTTGCCTTAGCAGGGTCTGTACTTCTATAGAAATCTACATCCCTATGCTTCTTAAGTTATCATATCTCCTTTCTTTCCTCTCAGAACCCCTTTGAGGCATTTGGTCAGACTAGGGTACCAGGGACTCTCTATTGGCTCTTATGGACTCAAGGTCAGCTAACTCTGCAACTTGATCTCCTATAATGGATGACCTATAATAAACAGTAATCGTGATCACTATACAAGTCTATCACTAGACATCATGTCTAAATGTTCTTATATATGTCATTATGGATGCCAAACCATGCTTTGATACCAAAAACCTATAACACACCACCACCTTAAAGCAGATGCCCGAATATCCAGAGGACATTCAAGAACACACCCTATAAAAATGACATGTTAGAGCAACCACATTCACTTATTATGACATCACATAAAACAAAGTAGTCAAAAGATCAACTTTTGTCATTTCATTCACAAACATAATTTATACTATAGCATCACACTTCATAATACATATATTTACATAACCAAAAACATCTAAGAGTTTGCTACTTTTTTACAAGATGTTCTACATGACATGAAAAACTAAACAAAAGTATTCTATCTAAATTCCTCCTCGAGCAAACATGTCAAACCATTACATTTAGTCAATTCATCCTTCACAAGATCAAGTGCACACAATCCATTAACTTGGGCCAGTAAGACTTGATTCGCAACACATATCATAATCACTTTTCACCAATGCACATAAACGAAGTTAAAATAAGACATCTTTGTTTAAAAGCAAACATGAAATCAAAATGAATTCTTCTCACGGATTTCGCTCTTACACTCAAGTGTTTGAGGCAAAGTATTTCACTCAAATCTCACTCTAACATGTTGCACTACCATAGGCTTGCAATTTCACCAATTATCATTCATTCAAATCACATAGGCTAATAGATTATGAGGACTTTATTCAAGGTTGTAATGAGGCTAGGTTCACAGGTTAGGTAAAAACATGACAATGGGTTAATCACAAGTATTCACAAAGCATCAAGTAAAAGGAGCACGCAAACTAAAATTCTGAGATAAACATGAATGAAAAGGACTACAACTACTCATTGCTAACTAGTACCACTATTCTTTTTCTTTTTGTTCTTTTTCTGTTTTTTTCTTTTCTTTCTTTTTTTCTTCTTTTTCCTTTTTTTCTTTGATTTTTTTCTGATTTTGTTTTCTTTTTTTCTTTTTTTTCGAATAATACTAAGAACTAAGGAAAACAATAAGAACAAGAGAAAATAATAAAGACATGAGTAGAGGTACTTATAGAA
>JAOSBN010114702.1:0-10065 GCA_027563595.1 Erythroxylum suave
TTTAGTGGATATCGGGTACATGCACAACTGAGCCAAAGGCTCTTATCACATTTTGAGCTTTAAGCTCTTTTACTAGTAACTCTGGTCACAACTGCCTTTATCTTTCATGCATTCATGAAATGAATTGCATATCATATATTCATTTAATCATTGTTTGTAATCAGTCACATTCATAGTCAAAACATAATCATCTTTGGACCTCAGTCCAACATTCAACAAAATTTTAGAGTAACATTTATTTCTTCACATTCATATACAAGTAGCACTTCAAAATCTCAATCCAATATCACTGTCATTGGACCTTCATTATCCGGAATCAACATTCAAGCCACATTCATTCAATCATTTCAAACAAAATTTAAACAACCATTAATTAAGTGAGATCATCTAGGATACTCACTAGTTGCTCCCGAAGCTAATGCTTGGAAGATCCGGCAATGTCTAGGAGTTGACGTTCTAGTTGGCCCTCTATAACAAATAATATATACAATTATCACAATATGCACCAATTATAATTGTTTAACAATGCATATGTATGAAATGAATTATGTACAATGCATGTTCATATCAATTCCGGGTATGTTATCAAATTTCCCACCTTATCACATTATCAAAACTCTCATTTCTTCTTATAATTTCCCAAAAATTCCTGACATTCGGTTCTACAGTTCACATTAAATTAGAAAGTGAAATGATATAATTTGCTCATACTCTCTTCTAGAAAAGTTTTCCTCTATGTCTTATCTTTACATTGATACCAAAATCACTCAATTTGGTTCAGTATTTTGGAAGATATGCCTTAAATATTTTCGGGCTGTTCATATTCAAAAATAGTACGCTATACACAATTTTCACCCAGAAATTCAATATCTTAGAGACTGAGTCATAGTTTGGCATATGGAGCCAATTTCTAGGCCTTTATCTCTAGTTTACTGTAAATAAAAAATCATCTCATTTGGAGTCTGAAAGATCAAGATATCATCAAAATACTGAAGCATGTTCAGTAAAAATATCTAACTCATACTCTTCCAACCGATCCCCTCACTTTTATTTGATCAATCCTTTTCAAATCAAAAACAAAAACTATAAAAAATTTTATTGAGAGATACAGAAACCTGTTATGAATCCAATGCTTTAAAAATCACTTTTCTGAAGACCACAAAGAAAGATTCTATCTCCTGAAGGGTCAAAAATGAGACAAAAGATAGGTTCAGACGAAGCCAAATGAAAAGGCAGACGAAATAGAAAAAGAAAGATGAAATGGGAAATTACTATAACTTTTCCTACAGATATCAGATTAAGTTTTCCTTTATATGGTTCGAAAGAGGACTTCAAGATCTACAACTTTCTTGAAGACCTCAAAGACAGATTCTATCTTCTGAAGGGTCAAAAATGGACCAGATAATACAAAATGAACAATATATAGAAGAAGAAGTCTCGGTCACTTGGGCAGAAAGCAGACGAATGCAATAAGTAAAAGAAGCAATAAGTAAACGAATGCAAAAGCAGACGAAGGAATAAGCAGATGAATGCAAAAGTAGACGAATGCAAGAAGCAGACAAAGCAAAAAGTAGACAAAATTTGTCAGAAAGTAAACGAAGCCAAAAAGGTAGACAAAGTTTGTCAGAAGGTAGACGAAATTCGTCAAAAGGTAGATGAAGCAAAAAGTCAACTTAAGACGAATCAAAGTCAACTTAAGACGATGCAACACAGTCGATACGTCTTTATAGACGATAGACGAATGCAATAAGCAGAAGATAGGTGGTCAACTTAAGATGAAGCAAAGTCAACTTAAGACGATGCAACACAGATGATACATCTTTACAGACGATAGACAAATGCAATAAGCAGACGGTAGGTGGTCAATTTAAGACAAAGCAAAGTCAACTTAAGACGATGCAACTCAGATGATACGCCTTTATAGACGATAGACGAATGCAATAAGCAGACAATAGGTGGTCAACTTAAGACGAAGCAAAGTCAACTTAAGACGATGCAAAACAAACGATACGTCTTTACAGACGATAGACGAATGAAATAAGCAAATGGTAGGTGGTCAACTTAAGATGAAGCAAAGTCAACTTAAGACGATGCAACACAGACGATATGTCTTTACATATGATAGATGAATGCAATAAGTAGACGATTTAGGTGGTCAACTTAAGAAGACGCAACTCTTAAGACGATATGATGTCATCACAGATGATGTGACATCATCACAGACGAAGCGAAAACATAGAAGAAGCGAAAAGACAGAAGATACATCTTCCTTTATAAGGACCATAGCTTTCAGCTCAGATGTCCAAAAATTTCATGCTATACATCGTTGAAAAATTAAAAGAAATGTATAAAACTTTCGTGAAGACCATTTTGTCAAAATCTGTCTAGATCAGTACAGTAAATTTATGGAAGTTTCAGATCAAAATTTCAACTCCAACTCTAAAGAATTTATTCACTACTTACTTGTTGAAACCTCTAAGATCTTCAACAATCCCCAAAGCCCTAACTTCATGCAAAATCACGTACTCCTCTATGAATACTAACCAACTTTTGGCTTCTTTTAAGGTAGAAGAAACACTTAGCAGTAGAGGAAGTGTTGAGGAATATATAAAATAAAATCGAAGTTAACTCTCGGAAGGAGTTTGATGGAAAACTCTGTGTATGGGAAGAAATTTGGAGAAGATGATAACAAGGAAAGAGCTTAGGAAAAGAACAAACCCCTTTTTAACTCTCGAATTACTCAACCTTACTTCTGACACATAATAAAGGCAACTTTACACTTGTTACTTTCCTAAGGTGTAAGTTCTAATAACTTAGTTTCTTTTGAAACTAATTCCCTTTAACTCTCATCTTTACAATCCAACTATCTCCAAATCTTCATTTGATTTTTTCTCTTCTTTTTCCTATTTTCCATAATATTCCATAAATTACAAAATAAATCCTAAATTCACCAAAATTCACAAATATAATAATTCCACTAGTCAATAAAATTTTCAATATAAATAATTTCCGAATTCACAATTTTCCCAAAATCACAACTCAGTCCAGATATATCCGGAATTATTTATGGATGCATGTACAATTATCTTCATGTGCAGAAAAAAATCACTATTCATGTGTATGTGTATACCATTTTATGCATGAGGATGAAAATGCATTTCTAAGGTCTCATTAATCACTTATTTTTACTATTCTAACCTCCCAAAGGTAATGGGGTGTTACAACTCTCCCCTCCTTAAAAGAAAATTTGCCCTCTAAATTCTTACCTGTTTACTCGAACAGGTGGGGATATTGTCTCCTCATATGCTCCTCCGTTTTCGAAGTTTCTTCCTTAGTTGAGTGGTTCCTCCAAAGGACTTTTACTAGTGGAATGACTCTGTTCCTCAACTGCTTGATCTACGATCCCACAATCTTGATCGGCTCCTCAATATAGCTTAAGTTACTAGCAACCTCAATCTCCTAAGCTGGTATCACATGTGTCGGTTCCGATCGGTATTTTCGGAGCATACTTACATGAAACACATTATGCAATTGAGACATCTCATTCGGTAAGGCCAACTTATAGGCCAAAGGTCCTACCCTCTCAATGATCTCATAAGGACCAATATACCTAGGGCTTAACTTGCCCTATTTACTGAATCTCAGAACTCCCCTCCAAGGTGACACTCTCAGGAATACCTTGTCTCCCATATTGTACTCCATATCATGTCGATGTTGATCCACTTAACTCCTCTGCGTATCTTGAGCTGCTTTAATTCGGCTTCAGATCAATTTCACCTTATCCACTGTGTCTTGTATCTACTCGAGGCCTTCAACCATTCTCAAGCCCACTTCATCCCAATATAATGGCAACCGACACTTTCTACTATATAGTGCCTCATAAGGTGCCATCTCGATACTACTGTGGTAATGGTTGTTATATGCAAACTCTATCAATGCAATATATTGATCCCAAGCTCCTCTAAACTCCAATACACACGCCCTGAGCATATCTTCTACAGTCTTGATTGTCCTCTCACTCTCTCCATCTGTCTGAGGATGAAATGTTGTACTAAAGTTTAGCTTAGTACCCATAGCAGATTGCAAGCTCTTCCAAAACCTCGAAGTAAATCTAGGATCCCTGTCCGATACAGTGGACACTGGAACCCCATGCACTCTCACCACCTTATTCACATATCGCTGGGCCAACTGATCAAGTGAATTATTTTCTCTCATTGGTAAGAAGTGGGCCGACTTAGTCAACCGATTCACTATCACCCATATAGCATCATTCTGTCTCGGTGTCTTAGGCAATCCCTTGATGAAGTCCATAATAATTCGTTCCCATTTCCACTTCGGAATGGACAACGAATAGAGCTTACCTATCGGAGCGTGGTGCTCATTTGCTGGCAAGTCATACATCTAGGTACATGCTCCGCCACTTGCTTCTTTATTCCAGGCTACCAAAAATGTTGCTTCAGTGTGTTATACATCTTGGTAGTACCAGGATGCATAGCATACTTCCTAAAGTATCAGCTTCCTTAGATCGTCCACATTAGGCACACACAGCCTCTAGTTCAACCATAAAGTCTCATCCCTCAACTCAAACTCAGAATCTGGATTCATCTTCACTTTGTCCATAAGCTTGACCATAACAGGATCTTTACTCTATACTCATTTGATTCTGTCATATGACATCGGTCTCAACTTCAATGTAGCAATCAATGCCTCATTGTGTTCCAAATTCAACTCCACATTCAGAACTCTCAAATGAATCAAATTAAGTAGCCTCGACAACTGAATTTGAGCTACACTGGTATTAGAATTTTTGCTCAAAGCATTAGCCACCACATTTGCTTTCCCCGGGTGGTACTCAATTGTGTAGTTATAATCCTTCGTCAACTTAATCCATCTCCTCTGTCTCAAGTTCAACTCTTTCTGACTCAACAGATACCTCAAACTCTTATGATCTATATAAATCTGGAAGGTCTCTCCATACAAGTAATGTCTCCAAATGTTTAGAGCAAAGACAACTGCAGCTAGCTCTAAATCATATACTGGATAATTGATCTCGTGAGACCTTAATTGTCTCGATGCGTAGGCGATCACCTTGCCATGCTGCATCAATACACATCTCAATCCTTCATGCGATGCATCACTGTACACCATATATCCTCCGGTCCTCGATGGAATAGTCAACACCGACGCTATATTCAAACGATGCTTTAACTCCTCAAAGCTCTTCTGACACTCCTCATTCCATCTAAACACTACATTCTTCCTCAGAAGTTTTGTCAGAGGGGCTGAGATCAAAGAAAACCCCTCGATAAATCTCCAGTAATATCCAGCCAATCCTAGGAAGCTTCAAATTTCAGACACATTCCTCGTAGCTTCCCAATTCATCACTACCTCTATCTTCTTTTAATCCACATGTATGCCATCTTCAGTCACTATATGTCCCAGAAACACAACTTGATCTAGCAAAAATTCACACTTATTGAATTTGGCCTACAACTGCTTTTCCCTCATAATCTGTAAAATAACCCTCAGATGCTTAGCATGTTCCTTTCTGCTCTTCGAATACATCAAGATATTATCAATAAACACAATCACAAATCGATCCAGGTAGGGTTGAAACACCTTATTCATCAAGGTCATAAAAGTTGTCGGGGCATTAGTCAGCCCAAACGGCATCACTAGAAACTCATAGTGCCCATACCTGCTCCTAAATGCACTCTTAGGCACATCAGCCTCTGCTATCTTCAACTGATAGTACCCTGACCTCAAGTCCAATTTAGTGAATACCTGAGCACCCTGCAGCTAATCAAGCAAATCATCAATTCTAGGCAGCAGGTACTTGTTCTTTACTGTCACCTGATTCAACTTCCTGTAGCCAATGCATAACCTCAAAGTCCCATCCTTTTTCTTCACAAACACCATTGGAGCTCCCCATGGTGAAACATTGGGTCTAATAAAACCTTTTTCTAGCATCTCCTAAAGCTGAGCCTTTAACTCCTTTAGTTCCACAGGTGCCACCCTATATGGAGGAATAGATATAAGAGCAGCACCTGGAACTAAATCAATTGTGAACTCCGTTTCCCGATCTGGTAGTAAACCAGGTAGCTCATCGGGAAACACATCCAGGAATTCCCTAACTATGGGAATGTCCTGTACACTCTGCTCAGCTCTAGTATCAATGATGTGGGCCAGATAAGCCTCACATCCTCCCTGCATCAACTTTAGGGCACTCATGAAGGATATCATCCTGGCTGGCACTACTTGACTAACTCCTCTGAATACTGCCCTCGGGTGACCAGGAGATTCTAGTACTACCTCCTTGGTATAGTAGTCCATGATAGCCCTATGAGCAGTGAGCCAATCCATACCTAGGATAACATCTACCACTCTCAACTGTAGTATAATCAAGTCTGCCACTAACTCTGCCTGGTCAATCTGAATCAGACATTTCTTACAAACTTCTTTTATCACTGTAGTACTACCTATTGGTATACTCACCTCTAACCCATACTGTAACAACTCCTTCTCACAATGCAGCCTACATGCCAAATGCAGTGCGATAAAGGTGTGTGTGGATCCTGGATCTAACAGTGCAAAAGCTTCAAAATCATAAATGAGAAACGCACCTGCAACCACCCAAAAGCTTCAAAATCATAAATGAGAAACGCACTTGCAACCACATCCAGAGAGTCCTGAGCCTCCTACCTAGTAGTAGCATAAACTCGAGCCTAGGACTGCGTTCTGCTGCTCCGGACCTCATTCCTGACAGAAGGACTCCTAGTGCTTATTTTGCCTCTACTTTGAACTCTCTGTTCGAGCCCACTACCTCTGCTCTATTAGACAGTAGCTTCACTCACAGATCTCCCGCTCATACCAGACTGAGATCCAGCAATGACAGGGCAATCTCTAATTCTGTGCTCTAGAGAGCCATATCAAAAACACGCTCCTGACAAAGTCCAACACTCACCATCGTGCTTCTTCCCACAATGCTCACAAAGGGGTAACTGACTCTGTGCTATACCTCTTCCACTTCCAAACTGTACAAAACCACCCCTTTGTCTGAATCCTGACTGCCTTGATCTGGCTGGTGGTCTGAAAACTCTGTTCTGGCGCTTACTGAATCTTTTGCCAGAACCACTCTGAATCTCACTAGACCTCTTCAATCTAGACCCTTGCCCAGGTTCTGCTTGTCCCTCTCTCAGTAGCTGTTCAATTTTCATTGAAGCAGCTCTTAACTCAATAAAAGCACCCAAATCTGAAAGTACCAACCTTGTTCTGATCTCCATATTGAGTCCATTCTCAAACCTCCTACACTTGTCTTCTTCTGTAGGGATCAAAGCAGTAGCATAACCCATCAACTCATTAAACTGGACCTCATATTCAGCCACAGAGCTCCTACCCTGCTTCAAACCTAGAAACTCTTCCATCTTTCTATCCAAGTAAATCATGGGCATGTAGTTTTCCTTGAAGACCCTCAGGAAGTCTGTCCACTTCAATTGGCAGGGTCTGGTGGTACTACTAGGGACAGTCTTCCACCATTGGTAAGTTGGGCCCTGTAGTAAGGACACTGCGTAGTCGAAGCTCTCATCTGGCTCGCAGTCCATCTGATCAAAAACTCTCTCAGTCCTTTCCAACCATCCCATAGCTTCAGCAAGGTCTGTGCTGCCACAAAAGTCCACAGCTCCCTGCTTCCACAACCTATCATACCTCCTCTCCCTTCTCGTGGGAACTCTAGGAGGTACCTCATCAGATCGAGGTACCGAGGACTCCCTAATGGCTCCTACCAATCTTTGATCAACTGAATGATCAATTTGATCACCTAGAACGGATGACCTATAACAAACAATAAATTTCAATCATTTTTCTGCACTTCTCACGATATTTCAGGCTTAACATGCTATATGTCCCAACAGATGCCAACCATGCTCTAGTACCACCTAAATGTAGCACCCCCTTATCGCAGGGTACATATTCGGACGCCCGGAGGTCATTTCAGTACATATCCTACGATAAGGGTGAGCTATGATTAATCACTACATTAACTTCACCTGTCATCATATCATTACTCACTTAAAAAGCATCATAAGAAAATCATAATATTTTAAAACTAACTTTTTCCTCATTTCATTTCACAAAGTCGAAAGCCTACATTGTATCTTTCAACACTTACTCTATGTACATGATCAAAACCTAGTACAAAAGTACTACATGAAATAGGAAAATATACAAAATCTATATAATCTATCCAAAAATCCCATCTGACTGACCTTTGAGTCATGACTTCTCTTGCCAAAACACAATCTACACGGCTGGTAGAGCCTCTCAGTAGCTAGAGTCATCTCTCGGTCTTGAAAAGACAATGTTGCAATTTTGATGAGTTTTGCGAACTCAATAAGGTAACCATCATTGATGGTTCACTCAATTCATGCATCACATCAATACACATAACATATTTTTTCACATCTTTGCATATTCATAAAATAACACCTTCCACTTTCAGAACAATCATAATGGCCATTTAATTCAAGTAAAATACACATATCAAATATAAATGCAATGCACGTGATTCAGTCTCATTTGTTACTTTGTTGTGTCCAAGTGCCTCTTTACTAGATCATATCCTTTGTGGATACTGAGCTGTATCGATTAATGTCCCATATCCCTTAGTGGATACTGGGTACATGCACAACTGAGCCAAAGGCTCTTATCACATTTTGAGCTTTAAGCTCTTTTACTGGTAACTCTAGTCACAACTGCCTTTATCTTTCATGCATTCATGGAATGAATTGCATCTCACATATTCATTTAATCATTGTTTGTAATCAGTCACATTCCTAGTCAAAACACAATCATCTTTGGACCTTAGTCCAACATTCAACAAAATTTTTGAGTAACATTTATTTCTTCACATTCACATACAAGTAGCACTTCAAAATCTCAATCTAATATCACAGTCATCAGACCTTCATTATCCGGAATCAACATTCAAGCCACATTCATTCAATCATTTCAAACAAAATTTAAACAACTAGTAATTAAGTGAGACCATCTAGGTTACTCACTAGTTGCTCTCGAAGCTAATGCCTGGAAGATCCGCGACATCTGGGGTTGACGTTCCAGTTGCCCCTCTATAACAAATAATATATACAATTATCATAATATGCACAATTATAATTGTTTAACAATGCACATGTATGAAATGAATTATGTAGAACGCATGTTCATATTCCGGGTATATTATCAAATTCCCACCTTATCACATAATCAAAACTCTCATTTCTTCTTATAATTTCTCAAAAATTCCTAACCTTCAATTCTACTGTTCACATTAAATTCGAAAGTGAAAATGATATAATTTGGTCATACTCTCTTCTAAAACAGTGTTCCTCTATGTCTTATCTTTATATTGATACCAAAATCACTCAATTTGGTTCAGTATTTTGGAAGATATGCCTCAAACATTTTCGAGCTGTTCATATTCAAAAACAGTATGCTATACACAATTTTCATCCAAAAATTCAATATCTTAGAGACTGAGTCATAATTCGACTTCTTGAGCCAATTTCTAGGCCTTTACCTCTAGTTTACTCCAAATAAAAAATCATCCCATTTGAAGTCTGAACGATCAAGATATCATCAAAATACTGAACATACTCTTCCAACTGATCCCCTCACTTTGATTCGATTAATCTTTTTCAAATCAAAACCAAAAACTATAAAAATTTTTATTGAGAGATACAGAAACCTATTATGAATCCAATGCTATAAAAACCACTTTTCTGAAGACCATAAAGACATATTTCTGGTGGAACTTTTGCAGGAACACACAGGTGCAAGATTTCAAGTCAATGGACATCTGCTCAAGCTCTATCATGAGACTCCCCAACCGCTGTGACTATCAGGTTTTCTCTTTCCTTCATTTACTATATAATTGTGCTTATGTTTGATACCTACGTGCATTTGTTGAGCATGATTATATTGTTTAAGTGTGGGGGAGAGACCCATCTAGTAGGTTTAGAAGTAGTTAGGTAGGATTCTAATTGCTGTTTCAATAAATTGATTCCCCTT
>JAOSBN010114703.1:0-10065 GCA_027563595.1 Erythroxylum suave
GGGATGACTTAGATAGCTTTGATGTATTTTCCTCTTTCATGTAGTATGTTGTACTAGGTTTTTGGTATTGATGTACAAACAGTATAAGATAACATATGTATATATTTCTGGTTTTGATGAAATGAAATGAGGAAAATTTTTTCAAATTATTATAAATTTTTATACTGATGTTTTATTATGATGCCATGTGAGGTGTTAGTAGTGATTTCTCGTAACGCACCCTTATCGTAAGATATGTATCGGGATGACCTACGGGCGTCTCGGTCTATACGCTACGGTGAGAGGGTGCTACAAGAAATCTAATTTCCATGGTTTTAACATATTCGCGTAGAGCGGGCTTGGGTTTGCCCAACAACCCAACTTTAAAAGAACTTTGGATCTTACCATAATAATGGATGGCATAAGTCCTAATATTTGGCTGAGGGATTTGTTCTTCTCATCAATACTTGGAGGATCTTGAATATGTATATCGCATATATACATTTAGATTATGGATAACTCAATTGAATTAAGTCTATGTCCATAACTACCTTTAAATGCATCTAATGCATGTATCACAGAAAGTAGGTTTAATTTAGGTTATGACCTGACTATGCTTCCAAAGTTCGTGATTCACTTCAACTCTTGAACCTAATCGGGTACTATTGCTAGTCTTAGCTAATCCAAATTATGAATGTGATTCAATTAGGAACCCTAAAATTTAATTATTTTGATGTCCAAATTAAACACTTTAATCCTAGTTTATATGCCTTTATCTAGTCACACTAAAAGTGATATGCTCTATTTAGATTAATTCTAAATTAATCCTTAAGGTTTCCAAAATTTCCGTACATGAATTTGTCATCTATAATATCATTGAGTCTTCTCAAATTAATCTAAATAATTTTGACATTGGCCAAAATTATCTTGATGCCTAAAATCATCAAGATAAATAAGTGAACCTACTAGACACTAAAAGGATCGATTCAATGTTTGGAAGATTTCTAAAATCCTAATTTCATGAATATGTATTAAGAATGCTATTACCATCAAAATGATACGTTTCTTATCATATAAGAACCTTAACAAGATCATATAACCGGAATACATACATTACAAGTCATTAAGTAAGTTAACTCCATCAACTTTCAAAATGTTGACAAATGTTAACTTTGGCTTAATTTATTAATTGAATCAAATTCTATTAATTCTAGAAAAATTCCAGAGTCTTATACACATTCTAAATGTGTCTAATAAAAAATTCCAGGAACTAATTCCTAGGATTTATTCATTAATAAATTTGAATAAGAAATCACATCACATGTGAATGACACTTGTCATATTACTTCTACCACTAGTCAAACTGTTAGGCCCCGTTTATGAAGTCTAACTCGTGAGTCAAAAATGAACTCATCACTCTGTAGGGGTTCTTTTAATGGAATCTTATTAGCCATCATAGGTCTATTTTCATTATCCTAACATCCCAAAATTCGATATTTGAACACTTTATATACGACAATTCATTATTATTTTTATATCCTCAATCGTTACCCTAAACATATCATTGACTTTTATCTCTCATTTCCCCTTCATTATGACATTCATTTAAGCTCAATATCATTTACAACCATATCATAATATATGTTTGGTCAGCAACCTAAAAACAAAACATCCAAATATATACACATTCATCATAAATTTTTGCTCATGTTCATCTCCTATCACCTTCATTTCATCTCTAACTTATCACACTACTTCTTCCCATTTCAAGACATCAGTGAAGTAAGAACACAAATTTTACATCTATGAATGCTTGAAAATGCAATGTGGAAACTTGGAAGTTCAAGAACAAAGCATAAATATATTTTATTAACTTCAGAAAGAAAGGATCTTTACAAAGCTTTAATGAGCATTTCAAGACACAAATACATCATTGAACTCATAATCCAAAAATACAAAATATACATATGAGTGATACTTGAAATGTAGCTGAAACCTTGGTTTTTTTTTCCTATACTAACTTAAATGCAAAATTTGCAGATTTGGACTGATGTCTTAACTCTCAATCACTCTATCTCTTGCTCATCACCTAGAGATAGGGAAGAAGGGGTGAGCTAAAAAGCTCTTGGGTAACAAGTTTATAGCAAAGAAATACACAAAGCCATTGAAGTTTTCATCACTATAGTAAAATGCATTGAATCCATAAAATATGAATTTCACAAATTCTCAAGCTTGTAAAAAAAATCATAAACCACATAAGACATGTAATTCTAAAACTTGTCAACAAATCATAAATAACATAAGCAATCATAATGGTTTGGGTTGTCCATTTACATGAGGGAGTTCTTGCGAAGCTTCGATAAACAAGAGGGAGTTCTTGCAAAGCTCATATAAACACGAAGGAGTTCTTATGGAGCTCTGATAAACATGAGGGAGTCCGTGATAGAGCTCTATGCCACTAGTGGGTAGGCTGGAGAAGCCTTTAACATGGTCAATGTGTATGTGACATAACATGATGGACACCATAAACCCAAACACAAACATGAATTTCGTGAATTGCAAACCTATTGCACAAAAGGCACATTTCGGACATATAATTTCCATAAGCATGATATATTTCAAATACAATTTCCATCATCATTTCATAAATCATCGTCAAGATTCATGTCCAAACATATAACGAATACTTAAATCATTTAAGAAGCAATAAATGCAACATTTATAAAAAAATTGAAATCATTTAAATCTATTGATTTGGAAAAATGCTAACGGATCATTAACTCAAACTGTAAACATGTAACCTACCTGGATTCCTTGCTTAAAAACTTACTTAAAATTGCCCCTCCTTTTGCTTCTCTTGCCTTACTTGATTTCCTTCAACATTGGCAAAAATCTGATTTCAATTGGAATACAAATTGAGAATCCAAATAGCATATTTACTAAAAATTGATTCTTGAATACTTTAACCCATGCATTTCCTAAGCTTCATGAACCAAAACTCCTTCCAAAGTGCAAAGCATGAAAAATGGGCTTACCTTGAATCTTCACAAAACAAAGAGATGTTTGGCTTAAATGGAAGTTCTTCTCTTCCTCTTTCTTTTTCTCTTCTAAAATACCCTCAAAATCACTCTTGAAAACTAAGAAAAGATGAAACCTAAGCTTGCCTTCATGGTTCTTAAACTCAAGTGACTTACCATAATTACCCTCAATACATTCTTACTACTTTAATTTACTAACTAGTGAAATAAAATCCTACTACCACTATAATAAATAATTAAACTCCAATAATCATTCTATCATGACCTCATAATTTATTTAAATCTTGCTTAAGTCAATAAAAAAATTTGGGACATTTCTCCCCCTTTTAACAGAATTTTGTCCCCAAAATTCTTACTTGAATCATTAAAGAGGTGTGAATACTTCCCCTTCATGGCCTCTAAGTGCTACCGCATGGCCTATTCCTTCAAATGGTGTTTCCATAGGACTTTAACCAGTTGAACTATCTTGTTCCTGAGGACCTTTTCCTAAGTGTCTAGAATCTCTGTTGGAGTCTCCTCACAAGTCAGATTATCTCTCAACTAAACCTCGTTGGTCTGAATGATGTGGGAGGGATCTGATCTATACCTCTTTAACATGGAAACATAGAAGACATCATGTATCTATGACAATTCTAGTGGAAGCGCCAATCTATAAGCCAGTGGTCTAATTCTCCTAATAATCTCGTTGGGACCCATATAACTTGGGCTCAATTTGCCTTTTTTGCTAAACCTCATGACTCCTTTCAAAGGAGATGTCTTAAGAAAGACTTTCTCACCAACTTTATACCCAATTTCCTTTTGTTGTGCATCAATATAGCTCTTCATTCTATCTTGAGCTACTATAAGCCTTTACTTAATTAGATTGACCTTGTCAACTATCATCTAGAGTAACTCTGGTCCTATTAATTTCCTTTCTCCTTCTTCATCCCAGCATATAGGAGTTCTACATCTTCTTCCATACAGTGCTTTATAAGGAGCCATCTGAATGCTTGAGCGGTATGAATTATTCTAAGCAAATTTGACCAATGGTAAATGCTCATCCCAAGAATATTTAAAATCCATCACACATGCCCTGAGCATTCCTTTAAGGGTTCGAATGATCCTCTCAGATTGACCATCTATTTCGTGGTGGAAAGCAGTGCTAAAATTTAACTTGGTCCCTAGCGCTTCTTGCATTTTTTCCCAAATCTTGAAGTCAACCGAGGATTTTTGTCAGAACCTATAGAGTCTGGAATCCCATGCAGTCTCACTATCTAATCAATATACTTCTTTTCTAGCACATGCAAGGAATCAGTCTGTTTAATTGCTAGAAAATGGGCTGACACTTTCAAACGATCAACAATAACCCATATGGCATCATGCTTCCTACTAGTATTAGCAAAGCTATCAGAAAATCCATGGTTATCCTTTGCCACTTCCACTCAGGAATGGATAATGGCCTTAACTTGCCTAAAAGTGCCTAGTGTTCAGCCTTAACTTGCTGACACACTAGAAACTTGGTTGTATATTCTACGACATCCTTCCTTATACCTTTCCACAAGAAATTATCTTTCAAATCTTTGTACATCCTAATGGTACCAGGATGCATGGCATAAAGTGCATTATGTGCCTTGTCGAGTATCTCATCCTTTAACTCCTTAACATTTCAAATACTAAGTTTATTGCCAGCAACCATAAGTCCATCGTCCGTCACTTTCACTTTAAATTAGTTCCATTCTTAATTTCTTCTCAGAGCTTGTTTAAATCTGCATCTTGTTCTTATAACTCCTTAACTTTCTCTCTAAGTATTGTGTCACTCTAAAATTAACAATAATGCAATTAGGTTCCTTTTGTTTCAAGATTATTCTAAGCTTAGCCATCTCTTCAAAAAATGGTAGAAAAATTGTTTGATCATGGGTTATGGAAGATTTCTTACTCAAGGCATCGACCACTACATTTGCTACCTGGTTGTTATTTAGACAACAAGTCATAATCCTTAAGAAACTCTAACCACCTTCTCTATCTCAAATTCAACTCTTTCCGGCTCAATAGGTACTTTAAACTTTTATGATCTGTAAAAATCCTCATCTGAACTCCATACAGATAATGTCTACAAATTTTCAAGGAAAAAGTTATTACAACTAATTCTAGATCATGGGTCGGGTAATTCAATTCATAAGGCTTTAGTTGCAGCAATTCATAAGCTATTACCTCGTCTCCTTACATCAACACACAACCCGAATCCTTTCTTAAAACATCATTATAGACTATATAGCCCTGATCTCCTATGGGTAAGGTCAGAATTGGAGCACTTGTCAATCTATGTTTAAGCTCCTCAAAGCTCTTCTGATATTCACAACTCTAGATAAACTTTTGATTTTTTCTTAATAATTTGGTCATTGGAGCAACTATTATGGAGAATCCTTCAACAAACCAGCTATAATATCCTAACAAACCTATAAAGCTTCTCACTTCTACCTCTGTCTTTGGTGCATGTCATTCCACCACTACTTTAATTTTCCTTGGATCGTCATATACCTCATCCTTCAAAATTATGTGTCTAAGGAATACCACCTTATAAAGCCAAAATTAACACTTGCTAAATTTTTCATAAAGCTCCTTCTCGCTTAGAGTTTACAATACTATCCTTAGATGTTCTTTATGTTTTTCTTCTCTTTTGTAATAAACTAGAATGTCATCTATAAACACTATAACAAATTGGACCAGATATTCCTCGAAGACCTAATTTATGAGATCTATAAACACATCTGGAGTATTGATCAATCCAAATAGTATGACCAGGAACTCATAATGCCTATAATGTGTCCTAAAGGCTATCTTGTGTGCATCAGATTCCTTGATTCTGAGCTGATGATAGCTTGACCTGAGATCAGTTTTAGAGAAGATCTTTGCTTCTTGCAGTAGGTCGAACAAATCATCAATTTTTGGTAAAGGATACTTGTTCTTAATGGTCACCTTGTTGAGCCTTTAATAGTGAATGCACATGTGCCATATTCTGTCCTTTTTTTTTTTATCAAACATAATTGACGCTCCCCATAGTGACAAAGGTGGCCTTACATACCCCTTCTCTAGTAGTTCTCCCAATTGTTCCTTAAGCTCTTTCAGCTCAGTTGGAGGCATTTTATATGGTGGTATGGAAATAGGTGGGGTACCTGGAATCAAATCGATGGTGAATTCGATTTCCCTTACTGGTGGCAAACCAGGTAAATATTCTGGAAACACGTCTGGTAGTTCCCTCACAATTAGAAAATCTTCTAACTTTCCTTTGTTCACCTTAGTGTCCACAACATGTGCTAAGAAGGCTTCACACCATTTTCTCATCATCCTGTTAGCTAGCGAAGCTGAAATAATTCTTAGCGATAGTTTTTTCTATCTCCCTTAAAAGTCTTCTTCTCACCCTTTCCAAGAAAAAATTCTACCTCTTTGAGGCTACAGTATAACTTTTCATGATATTTCTCTAATGTATCCATTCTAGGTATAACAGCTACACCCTTTTAATTTAAAGGCATTAAGTCTACTAACAGTCTAGCACCATCAATAAAGAGTTCACAATCTCTATATGCTTGACTTATTATCACATTCCTACCTATAAGAGTACTAATAATCAATAAACTAGCCAATGGCACCAAATTAACACTATATAATGTCCTGCTTCAGAAACAAAAGAATGTGTGGAGCAAGAATCAATCAATAAATATACTTCTAAATCAAATAACTGAGACATACCCGTAATAATTTCAGGTGCAGCTGTAACTTCATCTCTAGTCATGGAAAACACCCTCATCTATGCTTGACCCCTTGCCCTTCCTGAAGCAATAACCTTCTTTGCCTCTCCAGAACTACCCACCTCAATGGCTGGCTTGGTTCCTACTATTTCAGCTCTCTTTGGGACTTACACCTACGACCCATCTTGCCTTTGTACTTGGGGACATTCCCTGACCATGTGTCCCTTCTCTCCACATTGGAAATATACTATAAGTAACTTGAGCCACTCTCCTCTATGAAACTTCCCATAATGTTCGCATTGGGGGTTTGTATACCTACTCCTCTCTATCCTTCCGTTGCCTTCTATAGTTGAGGTTTGTACTGACGCTACCTTGACTTGCTTTTTCTTAGCAGAGCTACTACTTCCCACTTTACTCTACTTATGGAAAGTCCTCATACTCCTCTCAAGCATGGGGTCACTCTTTCCCTTCTTGTAAGATTGTTCCGAGTTCTTCCTCTTCCTATATACTTCATACTTTATGTTGTCCAAGTTCTCAACTTGGAATGCAGCATCTACCAACAGCTGATAATCATAAAAATTATGGATCAATACTTTCTCTATGATCCTTAAATGAAGTCCTCCCTCAAACTTACGACACTGATCCTCCTCATTCTCAATAATGTTGACTGCATTCCTCGAAAGTTGGGTGAACTTCAGCTCATATTCACCCACACTCATGTCCTTTTGGGTGAGATTTAGGAATTCTCTGGCCTTCTCTTAGACATAGACTTTAGAGACGTATTTCTTCCTAGAGGCTTCCAAAAAGTTTCTCCTTGACTACCAGCTGTATGGCCTGACTACAAGGCACTAATTCCTACCAATAGAGTGCGTCCCCTTTTAATAAGTTCACTACATAATCTAATTTCTCCTTATTGAAGCACTTCATTTGATACATGACTCTCTTTTTCCTTCTTAACCATGTTTCAACTTCTTCAAGATTCGTAGCACCATAAAGTCTACAACCTCATACTTGTGGAGTTTATCATACTGCCCACTCCTCTCCATTAAAGCTTGCACTAGAACTTATGACACTTGGCCCATAGCATGAGTTAAAGTTTAAGCAAAGGCTTAAAAGAAATGTGGATCCATAGGGTGTACTTGGGGCATAGGAGGAGGAGGCGGTGGCACTTCATATTGCACACTAGGTGCCTCAGAATCATGAGCAGAGTGTGTCCCTACATCTTGGGGGAACACAAGATTCATTTGTACTTTCTTGGCGAGAGCAAGATTAAGTCATAGCTCCTCGAGTTCTCCTTTGAGGGGGCATACTCACTCCTTTAATTTAAAACCATTTAAAATCTTTAGTTTATGTTTCATGTCAGGTTTAAACTTTACATGTGTACATATGAAACCTTTTTAACCATGCTTTATGTAAAAAAATTTCAAATCATGTGAAACGATACAAAAACAAGGGAGTGAGCTAAAAAGCTCATGGGTGACAAGTTTATAGCAGAGATATAAACAAAACCATTGAAGTATTCAGTGTCGGAGTAAACTGCATTGAATCCATAAAACATGCATTTCTTAAATTCGTAAGCTTGTCAAACAAATCATAAACCACATAAGACATGCAATTCTCAAACTTTTCAACAAATCATAAACAATATAAGCAATCATAACAGTTTGGATTCTCTATATACATCAGGGCGTTCTTGTGAAGCTCCGATAAATAAGAGGGAGTTCTTGCGAATCTCTGGTAAACACAAAGAAGTTCTTATGAAGCTCCGTTAAACATAAGGGATTCTGTGATGGAGCTCCATCACACTAGCAGGTAGGCGAGAGAAGCCTTTAACATGGTCAACGTACACGTGACATAATATGATGGACATAATAACCGCAAACACAAACATGAGTTTCATGACTTGTAAACATATGGCACAAAAGGCACATTTCGGAAACATAATTTCCATAAGAATGATATATTTCAAATACAATTTCTATCATCATTTCATAAATCATCAGCAAAATTCATGTCCCATACATATAACAAATACTTGAATCATTTAAGAAGCAATAAATGCAACATTTATAAAGCAATTGAAATCATTTAAATCTATTGATTAGGAAAAATACCCATAGCTCATTAACTCAAACTATAAACATGTAACCCACTTAGATTCCTTGCTTAAAAACTTACTTAAAATTACCCCTCCTCTTGCCTTACTTGATTTCCTTCAACATTGGCAAAAATTTGATTTCAATAGGAATACAAATTGATAATCCAAATTGCATATTTACTAAAAATTGATTTTAGAATAATTAAACCTATGTGTTTCCTAAGCTTCTTGAATCAAAACTCCTTACAAAATTCAAAGGATTAAAAAAGAGCTTACCTTTGAAGTAAATCACTTGTCAATATAGAAATCACGTATAATATGCAAAATACACAAGAAGGGGGTTGAATTATGTTAAATCGTCTAAGTAATGAATCTTTAAAATCTTCTTGATTTTCTTGACAAATTCAGATGCTTACAAGATTAAATAATCCACTTAATAGGATGAGTAACACAATAGCAAAAAATAGTATCTATTCTTCTAATGAAAAGAAAATTAAAAAGGTAAGAGTTAGAGAATAGGACACCACAATTTATACTGGTTCACCCTTAATCTTAGGCTACGACCAGTCCTCAAGGATTGTCTAAGATTTCACAATCTCCTTTATTGCTATAAGTATTATTTCTACACTTGCAAAACCTCTTTAGGTCTCTTTAACAAAGTATTCTTTATCTGCTTCCTTAGCCTCTTTAGGCTCTAGCCTTTCTTTCACTCGAAAAGATATTGTTGGAGATTCACGTTACAAATGTATTTGCTCTCTTTCTTACCTTCTTTTCTTTCACAATATTTTTCGCAGCATTATCACTAGAACACATAATTTCTCTAAGTATTTTTTGTACATTCAGAGTTCCTTTTTTTAAAGTCTATGACTACAACTAATATTTATAACCTAAATCTCCAATTGTCTTCTTAAGAAATCTTCTTGTAGAGTCTTCTAAAGATTGTTATAAGTTGAGTCCTATAATCAACTCCACCTAACTAATGTTTTAGCATATTCTTCAATTACGTCGACCTGCTTAGATTCGTATGCTTTATCTGGTGTCTTACATTTGATAACTTCATCTGATCCATCTTAGATGCTTTCTCTTATTCAGCTTTTACTTAAGTATCGTCTTAATTTGATGATTTGTGCCACTTATATTTACCTGCGCACTTAACAAATTCATCAAAACAGTTCACTCACTTCTATTATTATTATTATTTGACTTTCATCAAAATCAATAGAAG
>JAOSBN010114704.1:0-10065 GCA_027563595.1 Erythroxylum suave
GAAAGAGCATGATATTCTTTCCTAGATACCTTGAATGTTAGGTGCTCCTTTCCAATTCGTAAAGTTGATTCTCCCCCAACAACTTCAATAATCGAGCGAGAAGTAGCCAGAAATGGTCGACCCAAAACCATTAGAGTTTCTTCGTCTTCTCCAATATCCAGTATGTAAAAGTTCGTGGGAAAGGTAAATATATCAAATTTTATCTACACATTCTTGATGATCCCCTTTGACAAATGCATCGTTTTGTCAACTATTTTCACTAATGTCTTAATAGGCTCTGGCTCTTCTAGACCCAACTTCTAACTAAATGAGTAAGGCATCATATTGATACCAGCTCCCAAATCCACAAATGCTTGATCTATCATAACTTTGTTTATACTGCACATAACGAAGAAGTCCCTTGGGTCTTCTTTCTTTTGTGCTACATGTAGACTTCTTTTTTATATGTGCTTTTTGACCTCTTTCTTCGCTGGTTCTTCTAGTGTGAACTTTGTTTGGAGTTGATTTGTTATGTTTGTCATCTTGCTTAACTCTAGTTCCTTTGAATTCCTCGCTACTCTATTTGAAGATGACTTTCATTGAGCAAAAATTTGGTGTGGGAGTCCATAGTGAGGTTTCCTTATTAATTTGTTTAATGGCTCTATAGGAGAGACTTCCAGAACTGGTTGTCCCTTTCTCTTGTCTCCATCTTTCTCCTTATGTCCACTTTTCTTTCTCTCTATCTGAGTGATGGCCATGAGTCTTTCCTTTAGGTTGACCTCAGTGTTGCTTATTAGGCTACTTGCATTTTGACAAGATAAAGCGTTAGCTAGTTGACATACGTAAACCTCTTAGTTGTGGATGGATGATGCATGATTCTTCAATATTTGGTCAAATTTCTCTTCCATCCTCTTCTAATTTTCCTCCTGGCTTGCACGCATCCTTTTCTGATTCTCCTCTTGAGTTGCCAGTTTGGACCATAAAACCTGTATTATCTTATCCATTTTACTTTCCAATACTCCGATTCAATCTTGTTAAAACCCTGTTAGTCCTTGTGATCTCGCTTAGCCACCTGCATTATTATTAGTCCACGAAAAATTTTGGTGGTTTCTCCACCCCAGATTATATGTGTTAAAATAAGGGATATTATCTTTCTATCGCTAGCCTAGGTACTTACCTGTTCGATACTACCAGCTCACATTAGAAAACGCTCTACTGAGCTATGATTATTTTCCCCACATAACTTATATTGTGCTTGCATCGCCTTGACTGTTGAGGTGGATGCTCCTTGCATGTTGTTGAGCTGCTTTGTAAGAGTCATGATCTAAGTTTGTAAGGCACTAACCGAGTCAATAGGTATCCTACCTTTTTGTTCCTTCTGTCATTGTCTACTGCTCTCACTCAACCACATGCAGTTATTTCTTGCCAATTCCTTGAACAAATTATGGGTTGCTTCCATAGTTTTCCTCATCAGTGAACCTTCGATTGCTGCATTGATGGTTCCTCTCATGCTTACATTACTCTATTATAGAATGTTTAAAGCAAGAGCTCCCTTGGAAGGTTGTGATGTGGACAGCTTCTCTGTAGTTCTTTAAATCTCACCTAAGCCTTTTAGAGAGATTCTCCATCGCTCTACTGGAAATTTGTAATCTCCTTGATTATCCTTATCATCTTTGCTAACAGAAAATACTTTGCAAGGAAGGCTTGGGCAAGCTACTCCCAAGTTGTAATTTGTCTTGAATTCAACGAGTTGTACCATGCTTTAGCTCGATCTTTCAACATGAAGGAAAATAACCTCAACTTCAGTGCATCGTCAGACATTGCATTGAATCGAAAAGCGTCGCAGATATCTAGGAAATTTGCAATGTGGACATTCAGATCCTCATTGGATATGCCATAGAACTGCACACTGTTTTGTAGAATATTGAGGAGTGTCGGCTTTATTTCAAAATTATTTGTCTGAATTGTCAGCCTCACCACTCCCTGAGGACTAAACTTTGGTCGCATGAAATCCATCAGAGTTCTCTCCAGTCCTCCTTGCTCTCTTTCTTTATCCATAGCTAGGCTTGAAAATTTTAGACACTTCGCCCTTCTTATTTCTGTCTTGTGCTTCTTAATTTCGAAAAACTTTTCTTCTATAACTTCTTTCGATCTTCATATACTCCTTGTGTTTATGCACCTACAAATACACAAGGAGAAGTATCAAAAACTCTTAAATCAAAGAAATCTAAATTAAAAAATAAGCTAAATAATTAGTCCCTGGCAACGATGCCAAAAACTTGTTGATGCGTAATTGTATAATACAATCTACTCGCTTTATGCTCAAAAATCGCAAGTGTACGGGTCGCAACTTATAGCTTAAAAGCGGATGTCGATCCCATAGGGATTGATGCCGATACTCCACTTAATTTAGACAAAACTTTGTTTAAGAACCAAAAAATTAAATTAAAATTAAAAGACTAATACAAAGTAACACACAATATCGAAATTTCATAAAATTGAAATTTAAGAATCTAAGGACTAGAGATTACTTTTTTTCCCTATTTTGTCTCCCTCCTATTTTATTGATTGAATTGTGACTCACCATAAATTTCCAAATTTATAACTACCCTTTCTCAAGGTGTAATTAATTGTCCCTAACCAAATTAAAGGGAATTGATTGGATGATATCTCAACCTACCCAATGACTCTACTGATTCAACTAGTTATTAAGTTATCATATGGGAGATCAATTGAATTTGCCGAGATCTCTCTTCTAGCTAATCTATTAACGTGATGATTATATGTCTATAGGTTGCCAACTCTCATTGTGCAGTCCTACAAAATCAATCTTACTGACTCTCTCAATTTGTTACAAGATAACAAATAAAATCAACAATCATTAAAGACACTTTCATTCAATTCAATAAAATAGGAGTTTAACATAATAGTTCAAAAGCAATCCCTAAAAGTAAATCAGCCTAACATGGTCTCCATAACATCATCAACATTCAAATAAATCATTTTACAAAGAATAGAAGAAGTAAAAACACAGAAAATTGAATGAAGGAAGCTTCTTCTCTTTTTTGCCAAAATCTGGAATTTTAGATATTGATGTGTTATTTTCCCCAATCTTGAGGATAATCCTTGAATCTTCACCTTCCTTAAGGCTCAAATCTTGTGTTCTTCACTCAAGGATGGTGTTTTTAGACAAGAGTTCCGTCTCTCCTAAGATGGAGGCTTAATTCTTCTTTAATAGTCCAAAAACCCTAAGTTTAATGAAGCCCCGCGTATTGTCTCAGATTGTAATTACCACGATCGTGGTAATTGGCATGATTCCCACGATTGTAGGAATTGTCCACAAAAAACTTCCTCTTTTCTTTTCCTCTTTGATCTCTATCTCAAATCTCTAAGTTGTTCTATGTTCATTTCTACGTAAAAATAGTCAAATTTTACCCTAAATTAACACCAAACATAAAAGAACAACAAAGGAAATCAAATTAAATGAAATCATACAAAATGAATCATAAACTACATCAACGATCAACAATTATATGAGAAAACACATGCCAGTTACCTAAAAAAAAAAATACTAATGCACACTATCAGTTACTAAGTATGATCCATGAAACTAAAATTCAAGACATATGCAATTTACAATCATATCATAATTTTGACACTTGTCATATATACTTTCATAAACATATAACATTTCAACTAGGATGTAATTTGGGGCCTTACATAGGGAGAATGCTCTGTTGTTCACGATTAGTATTGATTTGAGAAATCCTTGACCAAGGTGGAATGATGTTTTATAAATAGTTTACAAATGTTATTAATTCAATCGATATCTAATTACAGAGAACTAATATGATTGGATTGAAAATAAAGTAGAGATTAATGTCATACTTTATCTCTAATCAGAACATTGTATGATGAAAGAATTTAATTATATGGAAAAATCGTGCACGGAAAGGTTAGTCAAAACCATTTCAACATTTCTAAATATATGGGTGATCATGATGCATTGATAGACACCAATCTTGACATATGGTTATCAATTGTTTAATTCGAGAATTAAAGATAAATTAAAACTAGTTTTTATTTATCTAATTCTAATTATGAATTAGAATTATAATTTATATTCATTACCAACATATTTAGGAACCTAATGGATCTCACATATAGAATGGGTTAAAGAGAGAAAAATTAATTTAATCAAGTTAGACTTGATTGTAAAGTTTGAGAAACTTTATGATTAAATATAAGATATTTAATAAATAAGGATTAATATGAGATATTGAATCTTATTTGGGCGTAATTGATATTTAGTTAGAATTATTTGCAATTCTAATTAAAGTTTAATTAAAATTAGAATTTAATTTCAATTAAATTAGTAAATTGTCCAAAGTTTATTATAAATCGGCTTAAGCTCTATAAAACTAGCACTTTTTGCTAAACCCTCTCTGTAAGAGTTACAAAGTTCTCTCAACCTATTCTGTAGATATTATTAGAGGTCGGACACTTATGCGACTACAATGGTTGAGACAGATCGATTTCAAAAAGGATTCGACAGATATGAAAAGAAAATTATCAAGCTTTGGAATAAGATACGAATTAAAATTTCTCTTTAGTATGTTTTTTAAATTATTTTATAGAATTAAAGAGATCTTGGTTTTCAATAAATCAAAGTTTACGATAAGTTTTTGTAATTATTCCGATGCGGTAGGGATCGGATCCTGATATGATTTTCCAATAGTTTAGACTGCTAGTGAATTTCAAGTATAATCTGTTCCTTGCCACATTATCAACAATTAGAAGATGGTTGTGGATGAATACAAATTGATTCAGTTATTCGTTCAACATAAACAAGAAAGATTTAATGACTCTCGTCTCAACTTAAGTCTGAACTATAGCCATTTGACAGTGTGTTGCCAATTCCTTGTGCTTTTCTTATAGGAGATGTGCCTATGACTTTTAACGTCGGATGTGGGTTTCACCACCTCGAGACTTGGTAAGAAAATGAATTGAAAAATCTATTGCATTTTAAAGGTGAGGATGAATAATAAATGATAAAACTACTGAATGATTGATAACAACTCACCTGTACCACTAAGTTTGTGCCACTTTGTTCCCATTCAAATTTATTCATCCAATAAATAGGAAAGAGAAAAATTGGATGGATAGATTTGATAAGAACAAAGTGACATAAGCTTAATAGAACAAGTGATCTGCCCTTTAAATGAAAGGTTATTTTGACTGTACAAAATCTATTGAAGAGGATGCTTTATAAGTTGAGGCTTCCATTGAACTTGTCATTAACTTTGCTCTTGATGCTAATGCTAGTAACATCAAAGTCATTTATTCCAATTCACGTTGATTGATCTTTAATTTAGGTTTCTTGGCCTTTTTTTTTAGGTTGATAAAACGATTCAAGATCCTTTCTACGTTCTATCATGTATTTGTCATTGCCTTGATTGTCAAAATCCATGACTCATTGTCTAGTGACCTAAGGGTAGATTATATAACCAAAGTTGCAAATATCATACCAGACTTGGTATCGGATTAAGTTCTGGTACGGTACTATATTGATATTGGTCAATATCGAATACCGTTTTGGGTAAGTTTTTAAATTATAAAATAGTCCTTGAAAATTTTTAAAATTTGCCAAATAGTCCATTGATATATCTAAAGTAGTCAATTCTAATTGTTGTCTTTCTATATGAATATGATGTCATTTGAACTCTTTCAATTTAGGTTCTTTTTAGTGTATGTTTAGACAAATTATCTTTTCTTTAAGTAATGGTAACGTACTTATTGTTACAGCTACATGCCATTTAAGCATAGCATGACTAAATCTTCTTATGAATATGATGTCATTTAGCAAAGCATGAATGGATCTTCTTAATTTTCTATTTTTATTTTTATTTTTGTTTTTATTTTCAAATTTAGTGAAAAGAATTTGTTTGTTTTAAAATTTTAATATGAACTAAACCAACCAACAAATCATTACAATTAAGTAACCACAATGCAATATTCAACTTTCAAGTTTCATGAACCAAACATTCAGCTCTCACATTTTCATTACCAAATACCAACCAAACGGTCCAAACCAACAAATTTTGTGTTTTCATTACCAAAACCAAAACCAACTGAACCAACCATATGTCTATTATCATTTACCAGAAATCCTTCACAAACAATTACCAGTAATTCTTCACAACTCCAAGTCTCCAACACAAACAATTAACTAGAACTCCTTCACAATTTCATTCCTCAACACAAAAATTAACAAAAACATTCTAACAGAAGTTGGAAACAAAATCAGCCAACAAACATAAATTCACAATCCGATTCGGTAATGGATCGAGTCCAGATATGGGTATTATTCTTAGATCTATCGGATGATACATCTGTGGTGCCTTGGTTTCCATCAAAGACTAGAGAGCAGAGTCAATGGTGGTTGTTGGCGATATGCGGAGGTGGCAATCAGCGACGGGCAGAGGTGGCGACAAGCGAAGATGACATCGCGTGGTGGAGGAGCAGCGAAGCACTGCCGAAGAGCACTGCAAACAGCTAGGAGTGGAGGAGAGGACGACAAGAGCAATAGAGAGAGGAGAGGATGAGTTAGTGTGAGAGAGAATAAAAACTAAAAATGAGAGGCAAGAACAGAAGAGACTATTTCCTCGTCTATAATCCATTATTAATATCACTAACATAAGTGGAATGATGTGTCCAAAAGTTTGATATAACTAAAGCTATAAAAAAAAGTTTGATATAGTTAACCAAAATTTTGTTTTAGTGTATGTGATTTTCTGGATCGTTAACGGTCTCAAAATCATATAAAACTGCGTCATTTCAAATATTTGATGGCTTACAATTTGCACTTAGTTTTACAATTGGGCTTTCACTACTACACTACCTTGGCTTGGACAAGGGACCCAAAAATGTTTTCGAGAGCACGAAATGTTGGAGACTTGGACCTATAAGCAGAGGTACACCAAGCCATCCTCTCTGTGAAACAAAATTAGGAAGACACAGTCAGCTACAAAACTCTGTGTGAGGCATAAAATTGGTTGATAGAATAATGCACTATATTTGTTAACATTAGTAATAGTAGAAACAACTAATAAATAGCAGCAAATTAAAGTTTTACATTAGACATTGAGACTTCCCTCTCTAGTTAGTACTGTAATTATTATAGGCTTTGGTGTTTATTCACTTTTTCCTTTTACCAGTTAAAGGGGGAAAAGAAAACAATTAGATGCATAACAAATTTGCATGGATTAAGTACGCTTGTCTTTTAGTTTTTCTTTTCATTATTCATAACTAAAAAGATTAGTTATGGAGTGGGAATAAGGTGGCACTAAAATGATCAAAAAGGTAGGAAGAGTGGTTTGTTTATAATGTTTATGCCCTACCTTTATCTAGATTCTTTTGTTTTTTTTTACCAGAGTCTCCATCATAATATACATCGTGGAAAAAAAACAAAGAGCATACTTAAGGCTTCAATCAAGGCCAAAGAAACATGACTTATTCATTTAAAGATTCTCCATTAATATATTATCAAGCAAAATGTTAATGGGTTTTGATACAAAATTTTTGTTCTTTCTTTGACACATAGTCGAGAGTAGGGCATAGGCTTAAACAAGACTAAAGAAAGAGACATTATGATGCAACTTTGGTTCTCTCACTCTCTCTCTTCCCTCCTTTAATACAAAAGCATACATTATCTTGAGCTCATTAGTAAAAAAGTTTTTGTTCTGTGAAATTTTTTTTACAGGGAAACAAAGCTAGTACTAAAAACTAACGTAGAACGCTACGGTCTAGTATGTCTTTCATGATCAGCTCCCTAATAGCAGTTGGAGGTTCCTGGAAAGCATGGATTCCAAGGCCTGAGTGTAAGGCTAAATGAGCCATGCGGTCAACCATTTGATTTCTTGCTTTATATATATGGTGGAGTTTGACATCCCAATCACGATGCAATAGGGTGTTTATATCCTGCATCAAACAAAAACCCTCAATCAATAACTGTTTAGAAGAAGAGGGAATATTAATATCCTCTAGAGAATCCACTTCTACGATAATACGATGAAAGCCGAGTTCCCATGCCAAGCTTAGCCCAGAATGGACCCCCCAAAGTTCTGCAGTGAGTGGTGAGCACTCACCAATTTGATGGAAGAATTCCCCTTGCCATTTACCATGGGAATCTCTTAGCAATCCTTTCGCAGTAGCTGCGGACGTCCCGAGTGAAATCGCACCATCCGTGTTCAATGTTATCTATCCTTTGGGTAGGGGGTTCTAGCTGACTGACTAGTCTAGGGGGCTATCTATGCCATTTGCGATCTCTATCCGATCGACACAGTCGAGGACTAATTTGGATCCCAATGTTGGCCATACAAACCCTTCCTCAAAAATACTCTTATTGTGCCATTGCCATAAGTACCAACAAGACACCCCAAAAAGTGCAGACCACTTGCTTCAATGGATATGGAGCTGTTTAGCAAGATTGGCTTTCCACCAGGTCTCCTCATCATGTTGAAAGAATTCAATATTAACCACTTCACGAGAAAGATTTTTTAAAAGTACACCCTTTTAGCACTTACCTAAGGTTACGAAGGGAATTCCAATTTTTTATTTTTATTGATTTGGTTATTTTAATAAATGAAATAAAAAAGTGTTTGGTAGAGATGAGTTTTAATTTCATATTTTTAAAATTAAAAAATCAAAATAGAATTAAAAAAATTATTATGTTTTCTTTTGTTAGCACAATAAGTTTTTAAAACTAAATTCCAAAATACACCAAACCTCTTGTTTTTGTTCCCTTTCAAACTCATGCACTACTCGCTTTAACTTTTACCATCAATCTTGCTTTTGAGCTGAAGTAAATCACACGTTAGTGTAGACTTTACGTACAAGAAACTCGATACACAAAAGGGGGGGTTGAATGGTGTATCCCTTTTTGTGAATACGAAAACTCGCTAAGAACTTCTCTTTTTTTTTGTTAAGAAGATATCACAAAGATTATGCGAAAGTTATTACGTAGTTAAATTGCAAAATAATATCTAATTGTTTAATAACAAAATAAACTTAAGTAAAGGATAGAAAGTAAACACTGTAACTTTTATACTGGTTCACCATAAACCGTGGGCTACGTCCAGTCCTCAGAGTTCGTATGAGTGTTTCACTAGACTCCAAACAATTACAAGTATTCTTTCTTCCCTTCTAGAGCCTCTTCAGGTTTTTACAAAGTATTCTTTCAGCTATCTTAGCCTCTCCAGGCTTATCTGCCTTCTTTTTCTCTCACTAGAAAAAGGTATTGTGAGCTATTGTTACAATAAGTTTAGCTCTCTTAGTATCGCACTATAGAAAGTCTCTTTTCTAAGTAAGCACTCAAAGATCACTGATTTCTCAAAGTTGTAAGACTCGTAAGATTCATTAACTCGAAAGCTTCAACTAAGACTAGTATTTATAGCCTCAGTCTCTAACTGCTTCTTGATCTTTGATAACTGCTTCTTAATTCTAGATAACCGTCATTTAATTAAGTTCTGTAACTAACTCCAACTAAGTAACTGTCCAACGTGCTATTGTATCGTCTTGTGTCTATATATTTGCGTCTATGTTTTTTCATCTAATTCTTTGCGTCTATGTCTTTGTGTCTACTTCTTTGTGTCTATGTCTTTGCATCTATTTCTTTGTGTCTATATCTTTGCGTCTACTTCTTTGCCTCTATGTCTTTGCATCTACTTCTTTACGTCTATGTCTTTGTGTCTATATCTTTACATCTACTTCTTTGCATTTATGCCTTTGCGTCTATGTCTTTGCGTCTACTCTGTTACATCTATGTCTTTGCGTCTACTTCTTAGTGTTTATGTCTTTGCATCTGCTTCGTCTTGCATCTATATTTTTGCGTCTATGATGACTTCCATCTGTATTGACTTTGCGTCTATGTTTTCTTTTGAGTCCGTGTTCTTTTCTGCGTCTATATTGATTTTACATCTATGATGACTTCGATTAAGTCTTGACTTCGTCTATGTTCTGTACTTCGTCTGCACACTTAACACACTTGTCAAAACGTTCATTTGTTTCTAACATTATTATTATTTG
>JAOSBN010114705.1:0-10065 GCA_027563595.1 Erythroxylum suave
ATCCATACTCTCACCCTTCATTCACCGTGACTACAAAGGGATGTTAAACTATCATTAAGAAAATCATGATTCACCAAAGTTTCCAGCACACTGTTATCAACTCTTCGTTAACATCAAAACTACATAACTTTCTCAATTCATGCATGAGCTCATTTTCAACCATTAAACCAATATCCAAAAATTAAAACCACCACTTACTTGAGTGATTCGATTATCCCTTCCCGGTAGTACACATAGCACAGTTGATGTTTTGGTGGATGAGTGAGCAAGAGCAAGTTTGGTATCAGTGAAGATTTCGGTATAAAAAACAACAAAAGAATGAAAGAAAGGTACCAAATTTTCCCTTTTTTTTCTCTCCAAACCACTTGCTATGTGTCCTGTACTTTTGCATGCAATACACTTGTCATTATACTATTGGTCTATTTTTCATAATTATAATTGGTCCAAACTACCTCAAATTTTTAGAAAATTTCTAAATTCACCAAAAATTCCGACATAATATTAATAGTCTCTGAATAAAATTTTTAACTCAAAATAATTTACCAAAATATCTAGATATCCAAAATGTACAAAAATTGCCAAATCATAATTAGTACACTCTAATTTAATCCAAAATTTTCACTTAAAAATCAAATTTACCCAAAAATGCCAATGAATCCATGTACAATATGAATGTGCAAAAATGGATATGTATATCACAATTAA
Organism: Erythroxylum suave; assembly: GCA_027563595.1. NCBI lineage: Eukaryota > Viridiplantae > Streptophyta > Magnoliopsida > Malpighiales > Erythroxylaceae > Erythroxylum > Erythroxylum suave. The sequence goes on from JAOSBN010114705.1 coordinate 706, forward strand.
CTTATGCATGATTTTTTTTAATTCCACATAAATTTATCATAATTTACTATTCTAGCCTTAACATGGGTATCGGGATGTTACAAAAACAGCCCATTGGAACGATCGCTAGGCCCCTTCAGTGGGCAAAATAGCACATTGGTGCATCTTTGGTGGGGAAAAAACAACCTGTTGATTCACCTTTGGTGGGCAAAACAACCAATGGGCACGGTCACTAAGCACCTTTGGTTGGAAAAATAGCATGTTGGTGCACTTTAGGGGGGGACATGGTTGGGCGGTAGGGTCGCTAGGTAACTTCGATGGGAAAAACAACCCATCAGCATGATAGCTAAGCATCTTCTATGGAAAAACAACTCGTTGGTGCATAAATGGTGGGAAACACAACCCGTTGGCACGATCACTAGGCACCTTCGGTGGGAAAAATAGCCCGTTGAGCACCTTCGATAAGTAAAAGGACATGTTGGTGCACCTTCGATGGGCAAAACAGCTCTTCGACACGGTCACTAGGCTCCTTTGGTGGGCAAAATAGCCTGTCAGAATAGTCGCTAGGCACCTTCGGTGGATAAAATAGCCCGTTGGTGCACCTTCAGTAGGCAAAGCTGCCCATTGGCAAGTTCGTCTGGCACCTTTAGTGGAAAAAATAGCTCGTTGGTGGGCAATCGGTGTCCAAAACAGCTTGTTGCATGGTCGCTAGGCACCTTCTGTGGCAAAAATAGCTTGTTGGGCACCTTCGATGGGCAAAACAGCACGTTGGTGCACATTTGGTGGGAAAAATAGCCCTTCGAAACGGCCTCTAGACACCTTTGGTGAAAAAATAGCCTGTTGATTCACCTTCAATGGGCAAAATAGCCCGTCGATAGGGTCACTAGGCACCTTTGGTGGGAAAAATAGCCAGTTGGGCACCTTTGGTGGGTGAAACAGCACATTAATGCGCCTTCGGTGGGCAAAACAACCCGTTCGTACTGTCGCTAGGCACCTTCGGGTGGCAAAACAATACATTGGTGCACCGTTGGTGGGCAAAACAACATACTGGTGCACCTTGAGTGGGTAACTTTGGTGGGAAAAATAGCCAGTTAGGCACTTTGGTGGGTAAAACAGCACGGTTGTGCACCTTTGTTGGGCAAAACAACGTTTTGGCATGGTTGCTAGGCACCTTCGGTAGGAAAAATAGCACGTTTATCCACCTTCAGTGGGTAAAACAATCCATCAGCATAATTGCTAAGCACCTTCGATGGGGAAAACAGATCGTTGGCAAACGTTCGATGGGCAAATCAGTCCGTTGGCACAGTCACAAGGGACCTTCTATAGGAAAAAGACCTTGTTGGGTACCTTCGATGGGCAAAACAGCATGGTGGTGCACTTTTGGTTGGCGAAACAACCCTTTGGTACAGTCACTGGGCACCTTTGATGGGATAAACAACCTGTTGATGCACCTTCGACGGGTAAAATAGCCCGTCAGCACGGTCGTTATGCACCTTCGATGGGAGAAATATCATGTTGATGCACCTTCAGTGGGCAAAAAGGCCCAAGGGAAAGGTTAAAAGGTACCTTCGGTGGGAAAAACAATGCGTTGGACACCTTCGGTAGGCAAAACAACACATGGTGCACCTTCAGTGGGCAAAACAACCCATCGACGTGGTTGCTAGGCACCTTCGGTGGGAAAAACAACCAGTTGGTGCACCTTTGGTGGGGAAAATAGCTAGTTGGGCAACTTCGGTAGGAAAACAACACGTTGGTGCAAGTTTGGTGAGAAAAACAACATCTTTTCATGGTTGCTAGGCAACTTTGGTTGGTAAAACAACATATTGGCACAGTCACTAGGCACCTTTGGTGGCCAAAATAGCCTGTCGACACGATCACTAGGCACCTTAGGTAGGAAAAATAGCATGCTAACGCACCTTTGGTGAGCAAAATAGCTCATCGGCATAGTCGTTAGGCACCTTCAGTGGGAAAAACATCGCCTTGGTTCACTTTCGGTGGGCAAAACAACCCTTTGGCATGGTCACTGGGCACCTTTGGTGGGAAAAATAGCATGTTGGTGCACCTTCGGTAGGAAAAACAGTTTGTTGGCATGGTCCGGAGGCACGTTCGGTGGGATAAACAGCCCATTGGTGCGCCTTTTAGGGGAAAAATAGCTCGTTGGGCCAAATTTAGTGAGAAAAACAACCTTTTGACACGATCGCTAGGCACCTTTGGTGGGCAAAACAGCACGTTGACATGGTCGTTAGGCACCATTGGTGGGGAAAAGAGCTAGTTGGTACACCTTTCGATGGGTAAAACTGCCTGTTGGCACGGTCGCTAAGCACCTTTAGTGGAAAAACAACCTATTGGGTAACTTTGGTGGGCAAAATTGCACGTTGGTGCACTTTTGGTGTGCAAAATAGCCCTTCAGCACGGTCACTAGACACCTTCGGTGGAAGAAACAGCACGTTGTGCACCTTAAGTAGGCAAAACAACTCGTGGGCACGGTCGTTAGGCACCTTTGGTGGCAAAAAAAGCCCCTTGGTTCACCTTCTGGGTGCAAAACAACCGGTCGGCAGGGTTGCTAGGCGTACAACATTCCTGGGAAAAACAATATGTTGGTGCACCTTTTGCGAGCAAAATTTCCCGTGGGCACGGTTGCTAGGCACCTTTGGTGGGAAAAACAACATGTTGGTGCACTTTGGGGGGGAAAATGGTCGGGCGGTAGGGTCTCCAGGTAACTTCGATGGGAAAAATAACCCATCAGTACGGTCACAAAGCATCTTCTATGGAAAAACAACCCGTTGGTGCATAAGTGGTGGGCAACACAGCCCATTGGTAGGATCACTAGGCACCTTCGGTAGGAAAAATAACCAGTTAAGCACCTTCGATAAGTAAAAAAGCACGTTGGTGCGTCTTTGGTGGGCAAAACAACTCTTTGACACGGTCGCTAGCCACCTTTGGTGGGCAAAATAGCCTGTCAGCATAGTCGCTAGGCACCTTCGGTCGGTAAAATAACCCGTTGGTGCACCTTCAGTCGGCAAAGCTGCCTATTCGTACGTTCGCCTGGCACCTTCAGTGGAAAAAATAGCCCGTTGGTGGGCAATTGGTGTCCAAAATAGCCCGTTGCATGGTCGCTAGGCAACTTCCATGGGAAAAATAGATCGTTGGGCACTTCAGTGGGAAAAACAACACATTGGTGCACATTTAATGGGAGAAACAATCCTTCGAAATGGCCACTAGGCACCTTCGGTGAAAAAACAAGCCGTTGATTCACCTTTAATGGACAAAATAGCCCGTTGGTAGGGTCGCTAGGCACCTTCGGTGGGAAAAACAGCCAGTTGGACACCTTTGGTTGGCAAAACAACACGTCGATGCACATTCAGTGGGTAAAACAACCCATTCACACTGTCGCTGGGCACCTTCGGATGGCAAAATAATACAATGGTGCACCTTCGGTGGGCAAAACAACACATTGGTGCACCCCTTGAGTGGGTACCTTTGGTGGGAAAAACAGCCAGTTAGGCACTTTCGTGGGTAAAATAGCACGGTTGTGCACCTTTGTTGGACAAAACAGCCCTTCGACACGGTTGCTAGGCACCTTCAGTGGGAAAAATAGCTCGTTTGTGCACCTTCGGTGGGTAAAACAACCCATCAGCATGGTTGCTAGGCACCTTCAATGGGGAAAACAGATCATTGGTGAACCTTTGGTGGGCAATCAGCCCATTGGTACGGTCGCAAGGGACCTTCTGTGGGAAAAAGACCCTTTTGGGCACCTTTGGTGGGCAAAACAGCACGGTGGTGCACTTTTGGTTGGCGAAACAGTCCTTTAGTACAGTCACTAGGCACCTTCAATGGGATAAACAACCCATCGATGCACCTTTAATGGGCAAAATAGCTCATTGGCATGATCGTTATGCACCTTCGGTGGGAGAAACAACATGTTGATGCACCTTCGATGGGCGAAACACCCCAAGGGAAATGTTACAAGGTACCTTCAGTGGGAAAAACAATGCGTTGGACACCTTCGATAGGCAAAACTACACACGGTGCACCTTCAGGGCGCAAAACAGTTCATCGACACAGTTGCTAGGCACCTTCGATGGGAAAAACAACCCATTGGTGGGGAAAATAGCTACTTTGGCAACTTCGGTAGGAAAACATCGCGTTGGTGCAAGTTTGGTGGGAAAAACAATGTTTTTTTTACAATCTATAGGCAAATTTTGTTGGCAAAACAACACATTGGCACAGTCGCTAGGCACCTTTCGTGGTCAAAATAGCCTGTCAACATGGTCGCTAGGCACCTTCGGTGGGAAAAATAGCATGCTAGAGCACCTTTCGTGAGCAAAATAGCTCATCGACACAATAGTTAGGAACCTTCAGCGGGAAAAACATCCCCTTGGTTCACTTTCGATGGGCATAACAACCCTTTGGCATTGTCGCTAGGCATCTTTGGTGGGAAAAATCGCACGTTCGTGCACCTTCGGTGGGAAAAACAGATTGTTGGCATGGTCGGTAAGCACATTCGATGGGATAAACAGCTCGTTGGTGCACCTTTTATAGGAAAAATAGCTCATTGGGCCAAATTTAGTGGGAAAAATAACCCGTTGACATGGTCGTTAGGCACCTTTGGTGAGTAAAACAACACATTGGCATGGTCGTTACGCATCTTCGATGGGGAAAACAACCAGTTGGTACACCTTTTGATGGACAAAACTACCCGTTCGCACGGTCGCTAGGCACCTCCAGTAGGAAAAACAACCTATTAGGGTAACTTTGGTGGGCAAAATTGCACGTTGGTGCACCTTTGGTGTGCAAAATAGCCCTTCAGCACGGCCGCTAGGCACCTTCGGGTGAAGAAACAACATGTTGTGCATCTTAAGTAGGCAAAACAACTTGTGGGCACAGTCGTTAGGCACCTTTGGTGGCAAAAAAAGCCCCTTGGTTCACCTTCGGTGTGCAAAACAATCCGTTGACAGGGTCGCTAGGTACCTTTGGTGGGATAAATAGCCCGTTGGTGCACCTTTGGTGGGAAAAACAACTAGTTGTGCATCTTTGGTGGGCAACAAAGTGCGTTGGCTCACATTTGGTGGGAAAAACAACCCTTTGGCATTGTCGCTAGGCACCTTTGGTTGGCAAAATAACATATTGACATGGTTGCTAGGCACCTTTGGTGGGTTGCTAGGCATCTTCAATGGGTAAAACAATATGTTGGTGCAGTTTTTATGGGCAAAACAACCCATTGGCACGGTCACTAGGCCCCTTCAATGGGCAAAACATCACGCAGGTGCACCTCCGGTGGGGAAAATAGCCCGTCTGTATGGACACTAGGCACCTTCGATGAAAAAGCAACCTGTTGATTCACCTTCTGTGGCAAAAACAGCTCATGGGCATGGTCGCTAGGCACCTTTGGTGGGAAAAACAACATGTTTGTACACTTTGGGTGGGAAAATGCCCCATCAGTTAGGTCGCCAGGCACCTTTGATTGGAAAAATAGCCCATCGACACAGTCGTTATGCATCTTCGGTGGGAAAAGAACCCATTGGTGCACCAACTGTGGGCAAAACAGCTCGTTGGCACGATCACTAGGCATCTTCGGTAAGAGAAATAGTCCATTGAGCACCTTCAATAAGTAAAACAACACGTTGGTGCACCTTCGGTGGGAAAAACAACTCTTTGACATAGTTGCTAGGCACCTTTAGTGGCCAAAGTAGCTCGTCAGCATAGTCACTATGCATCTTCGGTGGGAAAAATAGAACATTGGTTCACCTTCATCAGGCAAAACCGCTTGTTGGCATGTTCGCCAGGCAGCTTCAGTGGGAAAAACAGCTTGTTGGTGGGTATTTGGTGTCGAAAACAGCCCGTTGCATGGTTACTAGGCACCTTCCATGGGAAAAACAACCCATTGGGCAACTTCAGTGGGCAAAACAGCACGTTGGTGCACATTTGGTGGGAAAAACAACCCTTTAGCACGGTCACTAGGCACCTTCGATGAAAAAATAGCTTGTTGATTCACCTTCAGTAGGCAAAACAACCCGTTCGTGGGGTCACTAGGCACCTTCAGTAGGAAAAACAGCCAATTGGGCATCTTCGTGGGCGAAACAGCACGTTGGTTCACCTTCGATGGGCAAAACAACTTGCTCTTATTGTCGCTAGGTACCTTCGATGGGGAAAATAGAACATTTGTCCACCTTCGGTGGGCAAAACAGCACGTTGGTGCACCTTCAATGGGTAGCTTTGGTGGGAAAAACAACCAGTTGGGCACTTCGGTGAGTAAAACAACATATTAGTGCACCTTTCTTAGGCAAAATTGCCCTTCGGCACCGTTACTAGGCACCTTTGGTGGGAAAAATATCATGTTTGTGCACCTTCGGTGGGCAAAACAGCCCATCAACAAGGTTGCTACCTTTGATGCGGAAAACAGACTGTTGGTGAACCTTCTGTGGGCAAAACAGCTCGTTGGCACGGTCTTAAGGGACCTTCTGTGGGGGAAAGAAACAATTGGGCATCTTCGGTGAGCAAAACAGCATAGTGGTGCACCTTTGGTGGGCCAAACATCCCTTTAGCACAGTAGCTGGGCACCTTCTATGAGATAAACAACCCGTCGTTGCACCTTTGATGGTTAAAATAACTTGTTGGCACGTCGTTATGCACCTTCGATAGGAAAAACAACACGTTGACGCACCTTCGGTAGGCAAAACAGCCCAAGGACAAGGTTGCAAGGTACCTTCAGTGGGAAAAATAGCTCGTTGGGTACCTTCGGTGGGCAAAACTACACACGGTGCACCTTCGATGGGCAAAACAACCCATCGACACAGTCGCTAGGTACCTTCAGTGGGAAAAATAGCTCGTTGGAGCACCTTTGGTGGGAAAAACAGCTAGTTGGGCTACTTTGGTGGGAAAACAACACGTTGGTGCACGTTCAGTGGAAAAAAACAGCCCGTTGGCACGGTCACTAGCCACTTTAGGCAAGCAAAACAGCACGTTGGTGCACATTCGGTGGGGAAAATAGCTCTTTGGAATGGTCGTAGGAATTTTTGGTTGGCAAAGCAGCATGTTGGCAAGGTCGCTGGGCACCTTTGGTGGGAAAAACAGCCATTCGGCACGGTTGCTAGGCACCTTTGGTTAGAAAAATAGCATGTTAGTGCACCTTCGTTAGGCAAAACAACTCTTCGGTGCGGCCGTTAGGCAGCTTCAGTGGGAAAAATAGCCCCTTTGTTCACCTTCGGTGGGCAAAGTAGCCCTTCAATATGATCACTAGGCACCTTTGGTGGGAAAATTAGCACGTTCGTGCACCTTTAGTAGGCAAAACAGCTCATTGGCAGGATCACTAGGCACCTTCGGTGGGGTAAACAACCCGTTGCCACGGTCACTAGGCACCTTCGGCATGCAAAATAGCCCATTGGCATAGTCTTTATGCACCTTCAGTGGAAAAAACAACACGTTGATGCACCTTTGGTAGGCAAAACATCCTAAGGGCATGGTTGCAGGGTACCTTTGGTTGGAAAAACAACGCATTGGCCACCTTCGGTAGAGAAAACAACACATGGTGCACCTTCGGCGTGTAAAACAACCTGTCGGCACGGACTCTAGGCACCTTCGGGGGGAAAAACAGCTCGTTGGTGCATCTTTGGTGGGAAAAATAGCTAGTTGGGCAACTTCAATGGGAAAACAGCGCATTGGTGCACATTCGGTGGGAAAAACAACCCTTTGGCATGATCGTTAGGCACCTTTGGTTGGCAAAACAGCACATTGGCACGGTCGCTAGGCACCTTTGGTGGGAAAAATAGCCCTTCAGTACGGTAGCTAGGAACCTTTGGTGGGAAAAACAACATGTTGGTGAACCTTCGGTGGGCAACGTGTCTCGTCGGTGCATTCGTTAGGCAACTTTTATAGTAAAAATAGACCCTTGGTTCACCTTTGGTGGGAGAAATAGCCCTTCGACATGGTCACTAAGCATCTTTTGTGAGAAAAATAGCACGTTGGTGCACCTTCGGTAGGCAAAATCGCCAATTGGTAGGGTTGCTAGGCACCTTCGGTGGGAAAAACAACCCGTTGGTGCACCTTTGGTGGGAAAAATAGCTCGATGGGCACCTTTGGTGGCCAAAATAAGACGTTGGTGCACATTCGGTTGGAAAAACAGCCCTTTGACATGGTCGCTAGGCACCTTTGGTGGGCAAATGAGCACATTGGCACAGTTTATAGGTACCTTTAGTGGGGAAAACAGCGCTTTGGCAAGGTCACTAGGCATCTTTGGTGGGAAAAATAGTCGGTTTATTCACATTTGGTGGGCAAAATAGCACGTCGGAACAGTCACTAGGCACCTTCGGTGGGAAATAGCTAGTCAGCAAGTTTGCTAGGAACCTTGAGTAGGAAAAACAGCACGTTGGTGCACCTTCGTTGGGCAAAACAACCCTTTTTGCATGGTCACTAGGTAAGTCTAGTGGGAAAAGTAGCTCGACGGGCAACTTCGGTTGGCAAAACAAAACATTTGTGCACCTTCGGTCAGCAAAACAACACATTGGTGCACCTTCGGTCGACAAAATAGCCCTTCAGTTCACCTTGGGTCAGTACATTGGGCACCTTCAGTGGGCAAAATAGCTCGTCAGCATGGTCTCTAGGCACCTTTAATGGGAAAAACAACACATTGGTGCAACTTCGATGGGCAAAACAACTCGTTGGCAGGCTCGCTAGGCACTTTCGGAGGGAAAAGCAACCCGTCGACACATTCAATTGGCACCATTGATGGGATAAATAGCACATTGGTGAACCTTTGCAGGGTAAAACAACCTGACAGCAAGGTTGCTAGGCACCTTTGGCAGGAAAAACAGCCCATGGGTCACCTTTGGTGGGAAAAACAGCCCATGGGTCACCTTTGGTGGGCAAAACTATCGGTTGGTACAGTAGTTAGGCACCTTTGGTGGGAAAAACAACCCATTGGCCACCTTCGGTGGGGAAAACGACACGTTCAATGCAGCTTTGGTGGCAAAACAACTCTTTGACGCAATCAATAGGCATCTTCGGTAGGAAAAATAGCCCGTTGGTGCGCCATCTCTGCGTAAAACAGTTCATAGCTAGGTCGCTGGGCAACTTCGGAGTGAAAAATAGCTCGCAGGGCACCTTCGCTAGGTAAAACAATATGTTGGTGCACCTTTCGTGGGAAAAATTGTTGGGACCCGATCCGAGAACCAGACCCCAACTGAAAAATGAATCAAAAATTTCGAAACGAAGACGAATCGAGAGACAAAGTGAACGAAAGGCGAACCAATAATCGAAACATATCGAATCACCAGCGGAACAAATGGTTCATTCGAACTCAAACAACTGTCCGACATCCTGGAACAAAACTTAGAAATAACTATCGCGTTGGAAACCTAAAAACTAATCCAATCCGAAACGGTA
>JAOSBN010114706.1:0-10064 GCA_027563595.1 Erythroxylum suave
TCTGCTTTTGCTTCCGTCTGCTTTTGCTTCCGTCTGCTTTTGCTTGTCATCAAAATCTCTTTATACGTGAAGTCAAAATTATGACTTAACATCTTAATCAACTTTCACTTGTGAAATAATAGTTTTGCTTAAGACTTTATTGAGTCGACTCACTCAATCCTTGATACTATCCCTCATACTCACACTTCATGAAATTAAATCACTCTCGATAGTATAATAACCTCATACTAACCTTAATAAAAGATTTAAGGAACAATGATTGTTAATAAAGATGATAATAAAACAGGTCAATTAACTAAATCTAAAATAACATAAACAAAGAAGACACTTAAGTTAAAAAAGCAACTCCCTCAAATATGCAGCTTCATCAATCGAAAGTATGAGAAGTTGTCCAATAAGAATTTTGTTGTGAACCTTCGATATTGTTATTGAAGCTTCCCACACACAATAGCCAAAAAACTCAACGAATGAATAATCATTTCTTCAACGAAACGTCACAAATAATAGAGCTGCAACATCATAACACTATTGGATGTTTTTCACCACTTAAACAATACTTAAACAGTCCAGAATAATCACACCCTCTAGTAAAAAATGCAGCTGCCTAACATAAATGGAATCCTTGAAAAATCCAGCTGCTTTGGATAACCACAATCACCAAAATAGGCTGCCATTCTGCATTCTCTCTCTACATTCTCTCTTGGCATCCTCTCTCTACATTCAAAACTTATCGTTACAAACTCTTACCCTCCATTTCCAATGGAAATGGAAATGGACAAACTACACATAACGCCCCCTGTACATGATCAATCTATACAAAACATTTCAAACATCTCATCCACTTTTACTATAGCTACTGACAAAGTTACTACTACAACAACTTCAGACCAAGTTGCTCCCAAAGCTACTGTTAACCTTTCGCAGCACCAGAATCAACCACCTTAGCTACAACAAGGAAGTGATAGTAACAGTCCGATGGTAGGTATCCCCTCATTCAAGGATACACTACTCAAGGGTCAACAATCTAATACTTCTTCAGCCGGATTACACCAACTTCATCCTATCATTGTTGAAGCAGGAGATGTTCGACATGAACTTGTTGATGGTGTCCCTTCCATCGAATTCAGTGACAGGGTCTACAAACAAATCCAAGACCAGATGTCATATTCGCTAATCCTCAGGCTATTAGGCAAGTTCTTCAACTTCAAAGTCTTATATCAGCACTTAATGGGTTTGTGGAAGAGTAGAGGAAACATCCACCTCACTGATATGGCAGAGGGTTTATTACTTACTGAAATTGGAATGTGAGGAGGATTATCTCAACATCTTGCTCACGGGGCCTTGGTCATTATATAACGGTGATCCCCTGGCAACCTAATTTCAACATAAAAGCAGAACACCTTAGCTCTGTTGCCACGTGGGTCAGAATCCCTGGCCTACTAGTGGACATCTTTCATGAAGCAACATTAAAGGAAATCGTCAACCCATTTGGAGAATACCTCAGAAGAGACGAACATACTTTGCCATCTCAACGCGCTTAATTCGCTAGAATCGCTATACGAATAGACCTCCGCAAACCTTTGATACCACATGTCCTAGTTGGAGGCATAGCATACCCTGTCCAGTATGAGAACTTGTACAGGATATGCTATACCTATGGCTGTTATGGGCATCTCAAGGAAGAGTGCATCAAAAAATAGAGAAGAAGAAGAGCATCTAGGAGACAATGCCTAGACGAACCCAAAGAATGACCCAGCTAAAAATTAAAAGAATGAATCAAATTTCAGAAGGGATGTGCTCACCGGAAACTCTGCAAAACAAACCACCACGGAAACTGGCGGAGCTCAAAAAAGTCAACTCAGATGCCCACATCAACGATGCCTCCTGCCTAACGTTCATCTCTCCTCGACCCTGGTCCCTGGCTCATAGCCCAAAAGAAGGGATCGCGGCTAACGTCACACGCACAAGCAGCCGTCTTCTTAGATAAAACTACTTTAAAGGGAAAAGAAGTGGACACAAACCATGCCACATTATCTCGTTTTAGTGTCTTGGTAGGTGAAGAGGGAAATTAGGGCCCTACTAATCCAGTTGTCACTTTTGCAAACCCAGCTATCTCGATACTTGCTCAACTTGCTACGCCTATCTCTTTCAAAACAACCGCTAAAAATAATAATAAGGGGAAGCAAGCCCTCAGGCCCAAACGTAAAACCATTGATAAGCCCAGGCCCAAGAGGAAATTCGCACCTCAAAGAAAAGAGCCTACATGGGTTGTCAAGACTAACCCATAGAATGACCAGGAAATAACTAACAGCACGTCATATGACCAGTTGCCAGAAAACCTAAAAAACACAATGGTCACCATGCATACAGCCCACCTTCAAGCCAACACCACTGCAACTCCTACTGCCAACACCATCGCCACAAAACAAGCTTGCCAATTTGAAACCATATAGAGCATAATTCATATTCCCCACCCTGATCCAACATTTATGAACAACCCAAAAGATCAAGGAAGGAAGTCTGGTCATGATTTCAAGCATTCAAAACCACCAGATTTAAAAGGCTTTTAGGTCAGAGGTAACTTTAAAGTTGCATTCAACACTATAATACATAACATGAATGCAAGTGGAAGTTACCCGGAGGAAGATCTTGTATAAAGTGAAGAGTAACACTTACCCCATCATACCCCCTCTCAACATCTCCCCCAAACAGAAGATGATGAGACGGTAGGATAGACTGAGGTACATACGCAAACCCATTTCCTTAAAATGACGACAAGAATAATTTCTTGGAATTGTAGAGGCATAGCAAACAAGAGAATCGTGGCTGCACTAAAACACCTTATTGATCTTTGTAAAGTGCAGCTCGTGATTCTACTAGAACCTAGATCCAGTGGACCTAAAACACTACAAACTATAAAGGATATAGGTTTACCTAACTACTATAAGGTTGAGGCTATTAACTTTTCAAGGGGGGATATGGCTGTTGTGGGATTATCCCTTAAGAATTAACCCCCTTTTTAATGATTGGCAATTCATCCACTTTAACATCACAAACCAATCAGGGGTCTCCTTTGCTTGCACAACCATTTATAGAAGTCCTATGTCCAAGATTAGGAAGACTTTATGGCAAAAACTAGAACTCCTAAATGATAACCTATATGGTCCTTAGCTTATGGTTGGGGACTTCAATGCATATATAGCAACAACGGATAAAGTAGGATGGAATAAATCAAGTGGAAGTAGACTTATTCGAACATGGATCGAAACAAAGACGGTGCACGACTTAGACTACATAGCAAACAGGTTTACTTGGACAAATGGGCTTTGCCATGAACGTATTGATTATGCTTTTGGAAATTATGCTCTCATAAATACTTTCGGAACCATTGAGCTGAAACTTATTATTCACCCCTCCTAATCTCTCTACCCTTATAAGGTGAAAATAACATAAAAAAGAGCCATTTTAGATACCTGTATGCTTGGGAAAAACATGAGTCTTGGCACACATGGTTAAAAATAGTTTGGCCCATAGATAGTCCCCTATCCTTAGCAATCCAAACATTACATAACTCAATTCATGACTGGAAATATAATGCTTTTGGGGATTTGAACAAGAAGAAGAAAAAAGCTCTAGCCAAATTAGAAGGATTGCAAAGAGTCATTCCTTTTAGAGGATCAAGGAATCTTCAAAATCTAGAACTCAAATTAAGGAATGAACTAGAATAAACAATCTTACAAGAGGAATGCTTAAAATCATAGTCGAAAGACTATTTGGATAATGGAAGGAGACAGAAACATTAAATCATTCCATTCAAAACACAGAGCACCCAAAAGGAAGAAAATAATAAACAGTTTATGATTAGACTCAGGGGATTGGTGCTCAGAAAAAACAACTCTATGAGATGAAGTTTCAAAATTTTTAAAAAATTTATATTGTCCTCCAATCATTTCTCAAAGTCACATTGATCAGAAAACTTACCCCTTCCATGGGCATTTCCCTACTCTCTCTGAACATGTTCTCAAAATGCTTTCTCAACAAGTTCATGAACAAGAAGTCAAAAATGCCATCTTTAAGATGGATCCATTCAAGACACCGGACCCTGATGGATTACCAGCTGGTTTTTTCCAGCATATTTGGGATTTGATGGCTAAATCTGTATGCCAAATGGTTTACCTAACCTTTCAAACTGGGAAGGTGGATCCTAAACTTGATAGAGGAATCATCTCCTTAATTCCTAATGTAGCCAAGTCTGAATTCTTTTCACAATTTCGTCCCATTAGTCTAATCAATACAAGTGCTAAGATAATTTCTAAAGTTTTAACCAACAGGTTGAATTCTTTGATGCCTACACTAATATGCCCTAACCAATCCAACTTCATTAAAGGGAGAAGCATTGTTGAAAACATAATCCTAGCTCATGAGGCAATTCATTCTATGAGAAAGCAAAAGGGAAAGAAAGGTTGGATGGTTGTTAAAATAGATCTTGCAAAAGCTTTTGACAAGCTCAGTTGGGACTTCATTAAAGAGACACTCTCAACAGCTTCAATACCAACCTACTTGTCAAATGTCATTGTGAGCCTTCTGGAAATAGGTACTACCCAAATACTATGGGAAGGAATGGTTGGTGAACTTTTCAGTCCTTCTAGGAGGGTGAGACAGGTGATCCTATATCACCCTATCTCTTTGTGTTATGTATGGATGTATTGTCTCAATCTATTAACACAATGGTGAGAGCAAAGGAGTGGAAACCACTCCTTTTTGGGAAAACCAAGTTTCAGTTATCTCACTTATTATTTGCGGATGATCTCATCCTTTTTTCAGAAGCCTCTACTTCTCAAGTTTCTATGATTATGGAAGTTTTATCCACTTTTTCCCTTTATTCAGGGCAGACAATCAACAAAGAGAAATCACTGTTGTATGCCTTACCTAACATCTCAAAGGACAATGCACTTGAAATTGGAAGAGCATTAAATATACCCCTAGTCAACAATCTAGGGTCCTATCTTGGTGCCCCCCTGATTATGGGAAGATTAGATTAACCACAAGTCTATACAAGGGTGCTATTTACAAGGTTAAAAGCAGGTCCTCTATATGGAACGCTAAGAAGATATCCCTAGCTGGCCGTCTAACCTTATGTCATTCTGTATTGTCTTCCCTACCAATTTAGTTAATGAAAACTACTGTTTTTCCTAAAGGCACTTGTAAGGATATTGATCAGATAACAAGAAACCTACTCTGGGGTGTGGAGGGAAATGAATGGAAAGGAAACCTAGTTAGCTGGGATCAAATCTGTCAGCCCAAAGGAAGAGGGGGTCTAGGGTTACGCAAAACAAATGACTCAAACCTATCTCTAGTTATGAAGTTAGCCTGGGAACTCTTTTCTGACTCACCCAAGCTATGGAAAACAGTCTGCCTAGCAAAGTACAATACAACTCAACCTGAAATTAAGGCAAATTTTCCTACAACGAAAGGATCATTTTTCTGGAATAACTTGAGGAAAGTTTAGAAGCTGATGTGTGCAGGTATATCTTGGGAGATAAGAGGAGGATATAAAGCTTTGTTTTGGATTGATGCTTGGACTTACACAAATACACCTTTAATACATCAGGCAACAACTACTATCCCTCCTGATGATTTGCTCCTAACTACTAACAGTTTTATTGATAGTATAGGATCATGGAATTGGAACAAGATAGCTTCCTGCGTACCACCATAGGCAATGAAAGAAATCCAAGCTGTGCACCCACCAGCAACACATTTTGGGTCAGATAAACCCCGGTGGAAATGGTTAGCAAATGGGGAGTTCTCCTTATCCACTACATTCCACTATATCTGTTCTGAGAAATGGAATGAAGAGGCAACCATCTGGAAATTGATTTGGAGTACTCCAGTTCAGGAAAACTGCAAGCTATACTTTTGGAAAACCATAAAGAAAGCTCTATAGACAAACATGGAAAAACAAAGAAGGCACATTTCCAATGACACCAGCTGCCATGTTTGCCACCAGAACGAGGACATTCTACATGTGCTCAGAGACTGTCAGAGAGCAAGAACCCTACGGACGATGCTACACCCTAACCTTTCCACAGATTTCTAGTATCAGAACAACTTACATGAATGGATTACTACTAATCTACAATGCTTATCTATGCAGGACCATTACACATGGAACATTTGTTATGCAATCACATGCCATCAGTTATGGCTCACAAGGAATCAAGAAGTCTATAAAGACAGATGTTTCACTACAACAGATTTGTACTGTAAAATCAGGGCAGAAGCAAAAACAACGTTCAGGAGTCACACTCAACAGGCAATTGTGAAGAATACAAAAAAACAGAACAACAAGTGCTAGGAACATTCAAACGCAGATGCTTTACATTGGGAGAATGAGCCAGGAATGTATACCTTGAATATAGACGCAGCAATCGACACACACACCGGAGCTACAGCCGCAGGAGGTTTACTCAGAGACCACAACGGAAACTGGGTCACAGGTTTTGGAAAAAAATAGGCAACTGCTCGGTCATCAAGTCAAAATTATGGACCTTACTTCTTGGCTTAGAACATGCGTGGCAAAGGGGGATAAGAAAGATCCAAATTTTAACAGATAGCAACCAAGCAATACAAGTAATCGAAGATACGGAGGAGGAAAGGACAAACCTTTACACAATTGTATCCAGGATCAGAGAAATGTTGAGGAGAAACTAAATTTGTTCGATTCGTCATGTCAACAGAAATTTCAATGAAGCCGCTGATCAATTGGCCAAAATCTCCAAGGGAACCTCACATTTCGACATGGTGGTGTTCCATTGGCCGCCGTCACAGTTGATCCCTACTCTGCAATTGGAATCCAACAACCAGCTTTTCGCTAATAATTCTCCTCCAAATGATTCCGAATGTGGCAGGGAAATTCAGCATCTCCCCTCTCACCATCAACAGCAAGCTAACATTGTACAGGCTTCATTGGAAAGTTTTGATCTGAATGCCACATCCTCCAATGGAGTTCAAGAAGTTAGAAGATGGGAAAGACAAGAGGAGTTTGACGACTGTTTGTCTTTTGATCCATGGATAAGCCCTCATTAAGGGGCCTTTTTGTAATTTGATCACGTGATGGTCAACCTAAGTATGTAAAAAAAAAAGATAGGTCTAAACATTTCATTCACGTCTAATCATGTCATCTTATACATTTCATTCACGTCTATATAAAGGAAAGCGCTGCCATGTTCTTTCATAAACACGCAAATCGATCTCTTCTAATATTCATAGACTTGACTGTAGCTTTTGAAGATTATTATCAGCACAAAGAACATGAGTCTTTTGGGTAAGTTGGAGGCTAATGTAGAGATCAAAGCTCCAGCCAGCAAATTTCACGATGTCGTCAGTTGCAGACCACATCATGTGAATACCATGAGCCCTGACATTGTTCATGGTGTTGATCTCCACGAGGGCGACTGGGGTAAAGAGGGGACTGTCATCACCTGGAATTATACACATGGTATGTATATCCTTAAGATCATTTTAATAGCAATCAACCAAACTTATTTTGCAATTCTTTGATCTCGAGACTCCACTCCTCTTTATGGTTTTGCCATAATCGATATGTTAACTGTCATCAACTAGGAACAAGATAGATAAAGAAAGGATCCTCTTTTCAGTTATAGGCTCTTAAGCTCCAGATATGCCCGGCTTAATATATAATATATAGCTTGAAGTACTAATATGTGTAGCTGATTTCTAAGCGGAGTGTCATCTAAAGGAAAGACTATCGCGACAAGTTATTGCACAATTATATATATTTACAGTTACAAACTCCCTGATATTCTTATCTTTTTTATTGCTTGCTTCCAAGAGTTTAAAGTCTCTACTCTATAGCAAGATCTATTTATCAACTTAAGAAATCATCATAATGACGATAGCTACTTAGCAAGCTTTTCACGTTAGAATTTTCCAACTATTTTTCCTCCGTGGAAAATTGAGAAGAAGAAACAGTGCTGGAGCAAATACTAGATCACTAAATTTGCTATCAACTAAAGGAAATAAACAAACTCAGGTAAACATTTCATCTAGATAAACTGTTGATCGAAAGTATCGATAACTCATGTTTGCTTAGGTGTACGGTTCCTGGGAATTGATTATGCTTTTATACATATGGTTAAGTCCCTTTTTAGTGTCATTCCTTAGGACGGAGCAGGAAGGACAACTAATCAGGGCCTATTTTTGACTTGAGTAAGAGCAAGAATGACACCTAATCAGGGCCCTATTTTTGACTTGTCTCTATTTTGTTTCATTTTACTCTTTATAAAAGCTCATTCTTGACATTTATAAAAAATAAAAGAGGTAAAATATGAATTTCTTTTTATTTTACCTAGAGCCTAATATTAGAAACGCCCTGTCCTTAATGACAGTCTTCAGTGTCAATGACTGACGAGTTTGCATGAATTGTTGAAGATGGGGTTAAGAAAACTGCAAAAGAGATAGTAGAAGCCATAGACGATAAGAACAATTCAACCACCTTCAGAGTGATAGAGGGGGATCTTATGAAGGAGTACAAGGACTTCAGGATCATAGTTCAAGCCACTCCCAAGCCTAATGGTGAAGGTAGCGTGGTCCACTGGACTATTGTATACGAGAAGCTGAATCCTCATATCCCAGATCCTACCACATTTCTCGAGCTTGAAGTCCTTTGCAGTAAGGATATTGATGCTCACCTCACTCAGACTCAAGCTCAGAAGTAAAACAGTACTAAATAAAAGTGTGCTTTTCCGTTGTACCGAAAATAATAAAATTATATATATGTGCGCGCATATGAAACAGAGTCGTAATATGGTTGGCAGACTTCCTAAATATGTAAGAGTGTGTGACAATCATTTATGTATTTGGATCTTATCGTTTATGATGCATAGAATATATATTTGCCTTTGTGGCAATGAGTGATCCCGTGATCATCTCAATAAACGCCTTATGTCTCTATTTGATTATTGGTGTTGACTTAACTTTATGTTCTTAAATTAGGCGCAAAGATTATTTTATCTTAAAGTTCTTATTAAAATTTAAATAAATCAAATAAAAATTTTGTTCTAAACTAAAATTTCAATCAAAATTAAATTAAATCCTAACATTTTGAAATTTAAGAGAAATTCTTATATTTTTAAAATTATAATAAATTTTAAGTTGACAATTTTATTTTTTTCTAAGGCGAAATGACTCTCATTAGACCACTATTGAAAGAAAACCCTAATTTTTCCTTCCTTGGCCATTGAAATGCTGAATATTCTTGAAGAACTTGGAATAACTAACAAAAATTGTAGGGGGGTTTGAAGTCGCAACTATAGAAAGAAGGTTTGAGATACATGGCTATTTTGTATGATCAGATGCCAAGTCTTGCAATCAAAGAAATGAATAACAAAAACCCTTGTGAGAAGAAAATGGTATTTTTAAGTTCTTGCCCTACATCATCTCTTGACTTGATCTTAATGGAATTGAAGCAAGCAAAATGGAACCTTGGTAAAACTGTTAGCATATTGGGAGAAAAATATACAATTCTCTAAAAGTTTAACTAACACTACGACAAAATACAGAGTTTAATGACACAAAAGGTAGAATTTTTAGACTCTTTTTTGCGTCGTAAAAATAATTTTAGATGCTTTATAAAGCGGAAAAAAAACGAGTGTCATAAAAAACTATTTTTGACAGTTTTTTGAGACACATAGTTGCGTCGAAAAAATATAGATTTTTTACGCATCTAAATGTCGTAAAAACATAGATTTTTTACGCATCTAAACATCGAAAATTTAAGCGTCAAAAATCTATTTACACATACATGCATCGAAAACATATATTTGCGACAATTATTTTAGACACATAAATGCTATTTTGGACACTTTGTGTAAGTTTTTAGATGCTTTTTTCTGTCGATATTTTTCACTTTTAAACAGTTTTTTAAGTCAAAAAATTCCACCATTTTTTAGTAAAAAAAGCTTGCAATTTGCTTTTTGCATCTTTTTTAAGATCACTCACATTATTATAATAAATTTGGATAAATTATAATAAATTTATTT
>JAOSBN010114707.1:0-10064 GCA_027563595.1 Erythroxylum suave
TTCGTTTACTTCGCTTTCGATTCTTTCGATGTTCTTCCGTTTTTCGTCAGTTGGGATCCGGTTTCCGGATCGGGTCCTAACATTTACCCTTAGATTGGGTGCACTTAATAGTTTGCTTGATCTATTGCATCATTAAGAATAAGAGTGTGCAAGAGTTGTGAGATTAAAGGAGTTGAGTCTAAAACTGCCTTCTTTACCGATGGACATCTTATACCATTGCTAAATTCCATCACTAAATTTGCCAGGATGATTTCCCTCCACAATTAGCGACGGATGTTAGTACCCTAAACAAAAATTTTCTAGTCAACTTTTCTAACCGAAATAGACATTTTCGACGGTAATTTGCAATGGTATATATTCTGTCGGCAACTTTCTGTCACTAAAGCCACCTTCTTTACCAATGGACATCTTATATCATCACTAAACTCCATTGCCAAATTTGTCAAGATGGTTTCCCTCCATATTTAGCGATGGATGTTAGTACCGTCACTAAACGAAAATTTTCCCTTCAACTTTTACAACAAAAATGCACTTAACCGATGATAATTTGCAATGGTATAATTTTCGTCGGTTGTTTTCCGTCGCTAAAGTCGCCTTCTTTGCCGACGGACAACTTACAGCATTGCTAAATTTGCCGAGACGATTTCTCTCCATATTTAGTGAATGGTGTTAGTGTCGTCACTAAACAAAAATTTTCCTGCCAACTTTACCAACGGAAATGGACTTTCCGTCGGTAATTTGCAACGGTATATTTGGCGTCGGTGATTTTTCGTTGCTAATTCTTGCTTTTCTTATAGTGCATAATCTGCTAACCTATAGTTTTTGCCACGGCCCAACACTTGGGCCTTACCCTTGGATTGGGTGTATTTAACAGTCTACTTGACCTGTGGCACCAATAAGAATGAGAGTTTGCAAGAATTGTGAGATTAAAGTAGTTGAGTCTAAAGCCGCCTTCTTTACCGACAGACATCTTATGCCATCGCTAAACTCCATCGCTAAATCTGTCGGGATGATTTACCTCCATATTTAGCGATGGATGTTAGTATCGTTGCTAAACGAAAATTTTCCTGTCAAATTTTCCAATGAAAATGGACTTTACCCACGGTAACTTGCAACGGTATAATTTTCGTCAGTAATTTTCCATTGCTAAAGCCGCCTTCCTTACCGACGGACATCTTATACCATCGCCAAATTCCATTGCCAAATTTACTGTGATGATTTCCCTCTACATTTAGCGACGGATGTTAGTACAGTCGCTAAATCAAAATTATCTCCTCAATTTTACCAACAGAAATCGATTTGCTGTTGGTAATTTGCAATGGTATATTTTCTATCGAAAATTTTCTATCGCTAAAGCCGCTTTCACTACCAACAGACATCTTATACCATCGCTAAATTCCCTTGCTAAAGTTTCCGGGATGATTTCCCTCCATATTTAGTGACGGATGTTAGTATCGTCGCTAAACTAAAATTTTCCCATCAACTTTACCAAAGGAAATGGACTTTCCATCGATAATTTGCAATGTTATATTTTCCGTCAGTAATTTTCCGTTGCTAATTCTTGCTTTTCTCGTAGTGCAAAATCTCCTAACCTATCGTTTTTGCCACGGTCCAATACTTGGGCTTTACCCTTGGATTGGGTGCACTTAACAGTCTGCTTGATCTGTCGCACCATTAAGAATGAGAGTGTGCAAGAGTTGTGACATTAAAGGAGTTGAGTCTAAAGTAGCCTTTTTTAGAGACAGACATCTTATACCATCGCTAAATTTACCGGGATGATCTCCCTTCATATTTAGCAATGTATGTTAATATTGTCGCTAAATGAAAATTTTCGCGTGAACTTTACCAACGGAAATCGACTTTATCGACGGTAATTTGCAACGGTATATTTTTCGTCTCTAAAGACCCCTTCTTTACCGATGGACATCATATACCATTGCTAAATTCCATCACTAGATTTGCAGGGATGATTTCCCTCCATATTTAGCGATGGATGTTAGTACCCTTGCTAAACAAAAAATTTCCCGTCAACTTTGCCAATGAAAGTTGATTTTCCATATATAATTTCCAACGGTATATTTTCTGTCGGTAATTTTCCATCACTAAACTTGTCAGGATGATTTCCCTCTATATTTAGCAATGGATGTTAGTACTGTCGTTAAGCAGAAATTTTCCCGTCAACTTTGCCAACAGAATTGGACTTTCCATCAGTAATTTCCAATGGTATATTTGCTGTCGGTGACTTTTGTCGCTAATTCTTTCTTTTCTTATAAAGCATAAGCTGCTAACCTATCATTTTTGCCATATCCCAATACTTAGGTTTTACCCTTAGATGGGGTGCACTTAACAGTCTGATTGATCTGTGGCACCATTAAGAATGAGAGTGTGCAAGAGTTGTGAGATTAAACGAGTTGAGTCTAAAGCAACCTTCTTTAGAAACAGACATCTTATACCATCGCTAAATTTGTCGAGATGATTTCCCTCCGTATTTAGCAATGTATGTTAATATCGTTGCTAAATGAAAATTTTTGCGTGAACTTTACCAACAGAAATGGACTTTACCGATTGTAATTTGCAACGGTATATTTTCTGTCGCTAAAGACGCCTTCTTTATCGATAAACATCTTATACCATTGTTAAATTCCATCGCTAGATTTGCAGGGATGATTTCCCTCCATATTTAGCAATGGATGTTAGTACCCTTGCTAATCGAAAAATTTCCTGTCAACTTTGCCAACGAAAATTGATTTTCCATCAGTAATTTGCAGAGGTATATTTTCTGTTGGTAATTTTACGTAACTAAAGACGCCTTCTTTATTGAAGAACATCTTATACCATTGCTAAATTCCATCGCTAAACTTGTCAGGATGATTTCCCTCTATATTTAGCGATGGATGTTAGTACCATCGTTAAGCGAAAATTTTCTCGTCAACTTTACCAACAGAATTGAACTTTCCATCAATAATTTGCAACGGTATATTTGTCGTCGGTGACTTTCTGTCGCTAATTCTTTCTTTTCTTATAGTGCATAAGCTGCTAGCCTATCGTTTTATCCATAGCCCAATACTTAGGTTTTACCTTTAGATCGGGTGCACTTAACAGTCTTGTTGATCTATGGCACCATTAAGAATGAGAGTGTGCAAGAGTTGTGAGATTAAAGGAGTTGAGTCTAAAGCCGTCTTCTTTACCGATGGACATCTAATACCATCGCACGATTAGTACCATCGTTAAACAAAAATTTTTCCGTCAATTTTACCAATAGAAATGGACTGTACCCACGGTGATTTCCAACGGTATATTTTTTGTAGGTAATTTTCGATCGCTATGGCTGCCTTCTTTATCGACGGTGATCTTATACCATCACTAAATTTCATCGCTAAATTTGTCGTGATGATTTCTGTCAATATTTAGTGACGAATGTTAGTACCATCGCTAAATGAAAATTTTCCCGTCAACTTTACCAAGGGAAATTGATTTTCTATCATTTTTTTGCAACGGTATATTTTCCGTCAGTAATTTTTCGTCGCTAATT
This sequence comes from Erythroxylum suave, assembly GCA_027563595.1. Classification (NCBI taxonomy): domain Eukaryota; kingdom Viridiplantae; phylum Streptophyta; class Magnoliopsida; order Malpighiales; family Erythroxylaceae; genus Erythroxylum; species Erythroxylum suave. The sequence continues at coordinate 3,533 of JAOSBN010114707.1, forward strand.
CTTGCTTTTCTTTTAGTGCATAATCTGCTAGCCTACCGATTTTGCCACGGACCAATGCTTAGGCTTTATCCTTGAATTGGGTGCACTTAATAGTTTGCTTGATCTTTGGCACCATTAAGTATGCGAGTGTGCCAGAGTTGTGAGATTAAAGGAGTTGAGTCTAAAGCAGTCTTCTTTACCGACAGACATCTTATACCATCGCTAAATTCTATCGCTAGAGTTATCGAGATGATTTTCCTCCTTATTTAGCATTGGATGCTAGTACCGTTGCTGAACGAAAAATTTCTCAACAACTTTGCCAACGGAAATGAACTTTACGTCGGTAATTTGCAACGGTATATTTGCCGTCGGTAATTTTCCTTGGCTAATTCTTGCTTTTCTTATAGTGCATAATTTGCTAGCCTATCGTTTTTGCAACGGCTCAATACTTGGGCTTTACCCTTGGATTGGGTGCACTTAACAATCTACTTGATCTATGGCACCACAAAGAATGAGAGTGTGCAAGAGTTGTGAGATTAAAGCAGTTGAGTCTAAAGCCGCCTTCTTTAGCGATGGACATCTTATACCATCGCCAAATTTGCTGGGATGATTTCCTTCCATACTTAGCAATGGATGTTAGTAATGTTGCTAAACAAAAATTTTCTTGTAAACTTTATCAATGGAAATGGACTTTACTGACGGTAATTTGCAATGGTATATTTTCCTTCGGTAATTTTCCATCGCTAACGCCACCTTCTTTACCGACGGCCATCTTATACCATTGCTAACTTCTATCGTTAAATTTACTGGGATGATTTCCCTCCATTTTTAGTGACGGATGTTAGTACCGTCGCTAAACGAAAATTTTCCCATCAACTTTACCAACAAAAATGGACTTTCTGTTGGTAATTTCTAACGGTATATTTGTCTTCGGTGATTTTCTGTCTATAATTCTTGCTTTTCTTATAGTGCATAAGCTGCTAACCTATCGTTTTTTCCATAGCCCAATATTTAGGTTTTACCTTTAGATCGAGTGCACTTAACAGTCTGAGTGATCTATGGCACCATTAAGAAAGAGAGTGTGCAAACGTTGTGAGATTAAAGGAGTTGAGTCTAAAGCCGTCTTCTTTACCGATGGACATCTTATACCATCGCACCATTAGTACCGTCACTAAACAAAAATATTTTCGTCAACTTTACCAACAGAAATTGACTTTATCGATGATAATTTGCAACGTTATATTTTTCGTAGGTAATTTTACATCGCTATGGTCGCCTTCTTTACCGACGATGATCTTATACCATCACTAAATTTGTTGTGATGATTTCCGTCAATATTTAGCAATGGATGTTAGTACCATCGCTAAATGAAAATTTTCCCGTCAACTTTACCAAGGGAAATCGATTTTCTATCGGTAATTTGCAACGGTATATTTTCTGTTAGTAATTTTTTGTCGCTAATTCTTGCTTTTCTTTTAGTGCATAATCTGCTAGCCTATCGATTTCTCTCTTGCCCAATGCTTAGGCTTTATCCTTGAATTGGGCGCACTTAACAGTCTGCTTGATCTTTGGCACCATTAAGTATGCGAATGTGCTAGAGTTGTGAGATTAAAGGAGTTGAGTCTAAAGCAGTCTTCTTTACAAACGGACATCTTATAACCATCACTAAATTCTATCGCTACATTTTTCGGGATGATTTTCCTCCATATTTAGCATTGGATGTTAGTACCGTCGCTAAACGAAAGTTTTCCTATCAAATTTTTCAACAGAAACGGACTTTACAAATGGTAATTTGCAACAATATACTTTCCGTCAGTAATTTTCCGTTGCTAAAGCTGCCTTCCTTACCGACGGGCATCTTATACCTTCGCTAAATTCCATCACCAAGTTTGCTGGGATAATTTCCCTCCATATTTAGCGACGGAGGTTAGTACTGTCACTAAATGAAAAATTTCCCATCAATTTTACCAATGGAAATCAATTTTCTGTTTGTATTTTGCAACGGTATATTTTCTATCGAAAGTTTCCATGGATAATTTTCCATCGCTAAAGCCGCCTTCTTTACCAACGGACATCTTTTACCATTGATAAATTCCCTTGGTAAACTTGTCAGGATGATTTCCCTTTATATTTAGTGACGGATGATAGTACCGTCGCTAAGCGGAAATTTTCCCGTCAACTTTACCAACAGAAATGGACTTTCTATCAGTAATTTGCAGTGGTATATTTGCTATTGGTGACTTTCCGTCGCTAATTCTTGCTTTTCTTATAGTGCATAAGCTGCTAACCAATAGTTTTTGCCGCAGCCCAATAATTGGGCTTTACCCTTAGATTGGGTGCACTTAACAGCCTAGTTGATCTATGGCACCATTAATAATGAGAGTGTGCAAGAGTTGTGAGATTATAGGAGTTAAGTCTAAAGCCTCCTTCGTTATCGTTGGACATCTTATACCATCGCATCAATACTACCATCGCTAAACAAAAATTTTCTCGTCAACTTTACCAACAGAAATGGACTTTACCAATGGTAATTTGTAACGATCTATTTTCCATCGCTATAGCCCCCTTCTTTACCGACGGTGATCTTATACCATCACTAAATTCCATCGCCAAATTTTTCGTGATGATTTCCATCCATATTTAGTGATGGATGTTAGTACGGTTGCTAAATGAAAAATTTCCCTTCAACTTTACCAATGGAAATCGATTTTCTGTCGGTAACTTGCAACGGTATATTTTCCGTCAGTAATTTTTCGTTGCTAATTCTTGCTTTTCTTTTAGTGCATAATCTGCTAGCCTATCGATTTTTCCACGGCCCAATGCTTGGGCTTTATCCTTGGATTGGGTGCATTTAATAGTCTACTTGATCTTTGGCACCATTAAGTATGCGAGTGTGCAAGAGCTGTTAGATTAAAAGAGTTGAGTCTAAAGCAGCCTTCTTTACCAACGGACATCTTATACCATCGCTAAATTTGTCGGAATGATTTTTCTCCATATTTAGCAATGGATGTTAGTATCGTCGCTAAACGAGAAATTTCTCATCAACTTTTCCAATAGAAATGAACTTTATGTGGGTAATTTGTAACAGTATATTTGCCGTCGGTAATTTTCTTGGACTAATTCTTGCTTTTCTTATAGTGCATAATCTACTAACCTATCATTTTTGCCACGACTCAATACTTGGGTTTTACCCTTGGATTAGGTGCACTTAACAGTCTGCTTGATTTGTGACACCATTAAGAATGAGAGTGTCCAAGAGTCGTGAGATTAAAGGAGTTGAGTCTAAAGCCGCCTTTTTTAGCGACAGACATCTTATACCATCGCTAAATTCCATCGCCAAATTTTTCAGGATGATTTCCCTCCATATTTAGCGATGGCTGTTAGTACTATCGCTAAACAAAAAATTTCTCCTCAACTTTGCCAACAGAAATCGATTTTCTGTTGGTAATTCCTAACGGTATATTTTCTGTCAGTAATTTTCCATCGCTAAAGCTGCCTTCTTTACCGACGGACATTTTATACCATTACTAAATTCCATCGCTAAATTTGTTAGGATGATTTCCCTCCATATTAAGCATCGGATGTTAGTACAGATGCTAAAAATGTTCCCCTCAACTTTACCAACAAAAATGGACTTTACCAACAGTAATTTGCAACGGTATATTTTTCGTCGGTAATTTTTCGTCACTAAAGTCACCTTCCTTACCGACGGGCAGCTTATACCATAGTTAAATTACATCGGTAAATTTACCGTGATGATTTCCATCCATATTTAGCAACAGATTTTAGCGTCATCGCTAAATGAAAAATTTCCCTTCAACTTTGCCAACAGAAATCGATTTTCTATTTGTAATTTGTAACGGTATATTTTCTGTCAGTAATTTTTTGTCGCTAACAGCAGCTTCTCTACCGACAGACGTCTTATACCGTCTCTGAATTCCCTTGCTAAATTTTCTGGGATGATTTCCCTCTATATTTTGCGGAGAATGTTAGTACCATCGCTAAACAAAAATTTTCCCGTCGACTTTACCAATAGAAATCGATTTTCTTTCGGTAATTTGCAACGGTATATTTTCCTTTGGTAATTTTGCATCGCTAAAGCTGCCTTTTTTACCGATAGACGTCTTATACTATTGTTAAAGTTGCCGGGATGATTTACCTCCATATTTGGCGACGGATGTTAGTACCGTCGCCAAACGAAAATTTTCCTGTCAACTTTACCAACGGAAATGGATGTTTCATCGGTAATTTGCAATGGTATATTTATCGTCGGTAATTTTCTGTTGCTAATTCTTCCTTTTCTTGTAGTGCATAATCTGCTAACCAATTGTTGTTGCCACGACTCAACACTTGAGCTTTAGCCTTGGATTGGATGCAGTTAACAGTCTTCTTGATTTGTGGCACCATTCAAAATGAGAGTGTGCAAGGGTTGTGAGATTAAAGGAGTTGAGTCTAAAGATGCCTTCTTTAGAGACAGACATCTTATACCATCATTAAATTTTCCAGGATGATTTCCCTCCATATTTAGCGATGGATGTTAGTACTATCTCTAAACGAAAATTTTCCTTTAAAGTTTACCAACGGAAATGGACTTTATCAACGATAATTTGCAACAGTATATTTTCCGTCGGCAATTTCCCGTCGCTAAAGTTGCCTTCTTTACCGACGGACATCTTATACCATTGGTAAATTCTATTGCTAAATTTGCTGGGATGATTTCCCTCCACATTTGGCGACGGATGTTAGTACCATCGCCAAACGAAAAATTTCCCGTCAACTTTGCCAACGGAAATCGATTTCCATAGGTAATTTGCAACGGTATATTTTCTTTCGGTAATTTTCCGTCACTAAAGCCGCCTTCTTTACTGACAGATGTTAAATTTGATTGCTAAATTTGTCGGGATGATTTCCCGCCATATTTAGTGACAGATGTTAGTGTCGTCGCTAAGTGGAAATTTTCCCATTAACTTTACCAACGAAAATGGACTTTCCGTCGGTAATTTGCAACGGTATATTTGTCATCGGTGATTTTCCCTTGCTAATTCTTGCTTTTCTTACAGTGCATAAGCTACTAACCTATCATTTTTTCCATAGCATAATATTTGGGGTTTACCCTTGGATTGGGTGCAGTTAACAATCTGTTTGATCTATGGCACCATTAAGAATGAGAGTGTGCAAGAGTTGTGAGATAAAAGGAGTTGAGTCTAAAGCCGCCTTCTTTACCAACAGACATCTTGTTCCATCGCTATTTACCGGGATGATTTCCCTCCATATTTCATGACGGATGTTTGTACCGTTGCTAAACGAAAATTTTCTTGTCAATTTTTCCAACAGAAATAGACTTTACCAATGGTAATTTGCGACGGTATATTTTCCTTCAGTAATTTTCCATCCCTAATTCTTGCTTTTCTTGCAGTGCATAATTTGCTAACCTATCGATTTTTCCACGGCCCAATATTTGGGCTTTACCCTTGGATTGGGTGCACTTAACCTTCTGCTTGATCTATGGCACCACTAAGTATGAGAATGTGCAAGAGTTTTGAGATTAAAGGAGTAGAGTCTAAAGCGGCCTTCTTTACCCACAGATATCTCATACCATCGCTAAATTTGGCGAGATGATTCTTCTCCATATTGAGCAGCAGATGTTAGTACCGTCGATAAATAAAAATTTTCTTGTCAAGTTTACCGACAGAAATGGACTTTACCGATGATAATTTGTAATGGTATATTTTTCGTCGGTAATTTTCTGTCACTAAAGCTGCCTTCTTTACCGATGGACATCTTATACCATTGCTAAATTTGTCGGGGATGATTTCCCTCCATATTTAGCGGCGGATGTTAGTAATGTCGCTAAACAAAAATTTTCCCATCAACTTTACTAACGGAAATCGATTTTCAGTCTATAATTTGCAACGGTATATTTTCTGTTGGTAATTTTCCATCGCTAAAGCTGCCTTCTTTACTGATAGACATCTTATACTATCGCTAAATTCCATCACTAAAGTTGCTACGATGATTTCCCTCCTTATTTAGCGACAGATGTTAGTACCTTTGCTAAACAAAAATTTTCCCGTCAACTTTACTAATGGAAATGGACTTTTCATTGGTAATTTGCAAAAGTATATTTGTAGTCGGTAATTTTTCGTTGCTAATTCCTACTTTTGTTGTAGTGCATAATCTGCTAACCTATTGTTTTTGCCACGGTTTAATACTTGGGCTTCACCCTTGGAATGGGTGCACTTAATAGTCTGCTTGATCTATGGCACCATTAAGAATGAGAGTGTGCAGTAGTTGTGAGATTAGAGGAGTTGAGTCTAAAGCCACCTTCTTCGGCAACGAACATCTTATACCGTCGCTAAATTCCATCACTAAATTTGTCGGGACAATTTGCCTCCATATTTAGCAATGGATGTTAGTACCGTTGCTAAATGAAAATTTTCCTATAAACTTTACCAACGGAAATGGACTTTACCGACTGTAATTTGCAACGGTATTGTAGCGCCCCCTTATCAAAGGGCATACGCCATATCCATCAACTCTTTCATTAAATATC
>JAOSBN010114708.1:0-10062 GCA_027563595.1 Erythroxylum suave
TAGTGTGAGCTTTTGTTATAGTAAGATAGCTCTCTCAGTATCGTACTACAAAAATCTCTTTTGTAAGTAATCACTCAAAGATCACTGATATCGTATATTTGTTCAGTAGAATTCGTTCATTCGATCATTAGCCCGAAAGCTTCGACTCAGACTTGTATTTATAGTCTCATTCTCTAACTGCTTCTTGATCATTGATAACTGCTTCTTGAATCTTGACAACTGTCTCTTGATTCTTGAAAATAGCTATTTAGTTGAGTTCTGTAACTAACTTCAGCTAAGTAACCGTCTGATGTATTGACGCAATTTCTTCTGAGTATCGTCTGTGTCTTGCAATTCTTCTATGTTTTGCATTTCTTCTTTATTTTGCGCTTCGTCTGTCTTTGTACTTCTTCTATGTTTTGCGCTTTGTTTGCCTTTGTACTTCTTCTATGTTTTGCTCTTCTTCTGTCTTTTGTATTTCTTCTATGTTTTGTTCTTCTTCTGTGTTTTGCGCTTCTTCTGTCTCTTGTCCGTCTTCTGTGTTTTGCGCTTCTTCTGTCTCTTGTCCTTCTTCTGTGTTTTGCGCTTCTTCTGTCTTTTGTTCTTCTTCTGTGTTTTGCGCTTCTTCTGTCTTTTGTGTTTCTTCTGTGTTTTGCGCTTCTTCTGACTTTTGTATTTCTTCTGTGTTTTGCGCTTCGTCTGTCTTTGTTCTTCTTCTATGTTTTGCACTTCGTTTGTCTTTGTACTTCTTCTATGTTTTGCACTTCTTCTGTCTTTGTACTTCTTCTTTGTTTTTGTGCTTCGTTTGTTTTTTCTTCTTCTGACTTTTGTACTTCATCTTTGTTTTTGTGCTTCATTTGTGTTTTCTTCTTCTGACTTTTGTATTTCTTCTGTCTTTTGCTTCGTTTGTCTTTTGCGCTTAGTGTGCACACTTAACACACTTGTCAAAACGTTCAATTGTTTCTAACATTATTATTATTAGTTTGTCATCAAAATTAAAACATCGTAAAGTCATCCTTACTTAACACCTATATGGTTGATGCATGGGTTGGCAATCATTTTTTGTATGCTGCATATTTTTATGTGAGAGAAATATATATGGTGTATGTGTTTCTCTTTTGGTTGTCCATAGAAGTTAAATTTACCATGTAAGATTTCTTCATTTGGTTGTAACAAAGAGGGTGGTCTATCATCACCATGTTTCCTCCTTAGCTTTATTTTTCTGTTTTCTTTGATTTTGTAATGTACAAATTGATGTAATGATGAAGATGAAGCAGCCATGGATTGAAGAAATGGAGAGGTAAAGGTTTCGGTGTATTCTTTTATGTATTGGCATAGTTTCAGTTTTGTGAAAACAAAATATTAGAATTTTGTTTCAATGAATCTAGTTTCGGCTTTTAATGTAAAAACAAGTGCTAGATTTTTGTTTCAAGGAATCAAGTTTGGTTTTGATAAAATAATAAGTGCTGGTTTTTTGTCTTAATGGAATGAGTTTCGGTTTTAATGAAAACAAGTGATGGAATTTTTTGCCATGACAAAGATTCGGTTTTATGAAAATCTAATGCTAGAATTTTTGTTTTCAAAATGAAAAAATTCGATTTTTATAAATGCCATTACATTTTATTTATCGAATGGGCCAGATCATGTGAGCAAAGAGTTTGAAGCGGAAGATCCAATCCAAGAAGAATTTTTTGGGCCTAAAAGGCTTGTAATTATTTTTATGTTATAGGATCTACAATCAAAACTGGCTTAATTAGTTCATGTGATGAATGGAGAAATGAATGCAAACAATATATGATATTATGTGATTGCATGTCATTTAGAAAATTGCTAACTCTAGGCCTTGCCATGCATTCATTATGTATGATATATATAATGAAAAAATATAGGATGGATAATAAATTACATCTAGACAAGATGGTATTTAAAACTTCAAGCACAAAAATATTGAGTGGGAAAGGATGCTCATGTGAGAGTCCACGGTCCCCAAATGATGGTCCATTTACATATGGTGAAGTGTTACTCCCCATCGGAGGGCATGAATCCTAGATCTTGCATGGTTTGGGTCTCCTTAAGGATAAGTCTACTTATTGGTAGCAAACGTGACCTCCTATCGAGGCATGTTTTGCAAGTATCTTTAGTGAACGAATCAAATGGTTAAACACTCAACATTTTTTTTTATCAATAAACTGCCCACCGTAGCTCTGTTGGTAAAAGTATGGACCAAATTATGACGCTTCTCAAGAAGTTGGGCATGAGATGCTTGGTAGTTTTTTTAGTGGGAGGGTCCCAGTTTTTCTTTTAATGGATAAGATGGCCCACCGTCACTTAGTTTGTTATAGACAAGAAAAATAACTATCGCATAATGTTTTAATTTTTTAAGTTTTGTTAAAACTATCATCATGCATACATGCATCATGATTTTATACAAAGTTCCAATATTGTTGACTAGTATGCTCATGTTTTAATAATTTATATTTTCAGACATTATCAACCACAAAATGAATCCACTCACCCTGCTCTTGACAAATAACAAATTGGAAAACGGAAACAATTTTAATGAATGGAGACGTAACCTTGACATTGTTCTTCAATATGAACGTATTTCATGGGTGTTAATTGAAAATGAGCCTACACCATCGGGTGGAGATTCAATTCCTGAGATAGTCCAACAGTATGAGCATTGGCAAAATGTTGATAAGACTACCAAGTGTTATATTCTAGCTTCTGTTAGTAGCATGTTGCAAAAGAAAATTGCTTGTATGAAAACTACTAGTTCAATGGTCCATCACCTACATAAGATGTTTGGTGTGAGGACTAGGTCTGCAAGAGTGAAAGCTATCTAAGCCTTTCATAATCTCAGACAGAAACCTGGTGAACCAGTGTGAGATTACATAATGAAGGTAATCTCTGTGGTCACTGAGGCTGAGATGCTTGGGGCGGATATGGATACGAACAAACAAATGATTATGATCATCAATAGCTTAAAATTTTCTTTTCAGCAGTTTAAGTTGGACTATGAGCTCGATAGTAAGGATTACACCTTGAGTGAGTTGATGAATGCCCTCCAAATCATGGAGGAGATATTGAATATCAAGGCTCATGGGCCCAAAGCTAATGTAGCATCTTCTTCAAAGCCCAAGGGTAAGGGCAAGCAGAAGAAGAAGGGTCTAATGAAAAAGAAGGCCCAAACAGGGGTCAAGGCTAAACCTATGAAAAAGTAGGCTAAAGAGAACATCAAAGGAAAGTGTTTCCACTGTGATGAGATGGGCCAATGGAAAAGAAATTGTCTAGCCTACCTTGATTCCTTCAAAAGCAAACAAGGTATGGGTTTCTTAAGTTTGTTAGGAACTAGAAATGTGGCAGATTTATCTGCTTCTTGGATATAAGCTTTAGGAGCCACTAACCATATTTCCAATTCGTTGCAGGGGTTCCAGTAAAGGAGAAGACTACCTAAAGGCCAGTTTCAAGTCAAGATAGCAGATGGTCCCTATATTTCAGTAGAATCAGTGGAAGTAGTTATCTTGGACTTTCTTAGTGGTCATAGGTTATATTTGGAGGATATTTATCGCATGCCAATGATTGTAAGGCATATGATTTCTATTTTTTGTCTAATAAAATCTGCTTATTCCTTATATTTTGGAAAAGTTGTTTCAATTTATGAGAATAAGGATTTTATTTGTGATGCGATAATTAAACAGGGATTGTTCTTTATAGAACCTATGTCAGGCTCACTAAACACCATAGAATTGATAAAACCAAAACAATCTAATGACTCTAGCATTGATTCAAAATATCTGTGGCACTTAAGAATGGGTCATATCAATCAGAAAAGACTTGACAGGTTACTAAAGGAAGGGATCCTTATGGGCTTGGATAGTGATCCATTACCCACTTGTGAATCTTGTGTTGAAGGAAAAATGACCAAGGCCTTATTTCCTTCTAAAGGAAACAGATCTGAATCCATGTTGGACCTGACACATACTGATGTGTGTGGGCCCATAAACGTACAAGTTAGAGGAGGTTATGAATATTTCATAACTTTTATAGATGATTACTCAAGACATGCCTATTTGTATTTGATGCATAAAAAAAGAGTGAATCTGTTGAAAAGTTCAAAGAATTTAAAGCTGAAGCTGAAAAGCAACTAGGCAAGCCATTAAAGCAACTTCGATTGGATCGAAGTGGTGAATACTTGACTGGAGAGTTCCAGCAATATTTAATTGACAATGAAATTGTTTCCACTTTGTCAGCTCGTCGAACACGTCAACAAAATGGTATAGCTGAGAGGAGAAATAGGACTCTATTGGAAATGGTAAGATTAATGATGCCCTATGCTAGCCTTCCAAAATCGTTCTGGGGATATGCCATATAAACAACAACATATCTTCTTAACTTTGCTCCATCCAAATCGATTTATAAAACACCTAGGGAGTTGTGGACTGGACGGGTACGTTCATCAAGGCACTTAAGGACATGGGGCTGCCCAACCTATGTTTTAAAGTCTGAATCCACAAAGATGGAACCAAGGTCAGAAGTATGTTTGTTTGTAGGATATCTTGTGGAAACTCGAGGGTACTATTTTTACAGTCCTCCGGATAGGAAGGTATTTTTATCGACAAATGCCACCTTCTTAAAGGAAGAGTTTGTGAGAAATCAAAAAGGAAGAAGTGAAGTAGTACTAAAGGAGTTAGTTATTTCATCCAAACCAAGAGTTGATATGGATATAACAGAACAAGATGTCGAAATGGATTCAAGAGTTGAATCATAACTGCAACCTGAACATCAAGTTGTGCCTAGACGTAGTGGGAGGGTTGTGAGACAGCCAGATAGCAGCCAGATAGGTATCTAGGTCTAGGAGAAGGCTTAATTGCCATCTTAGACCAAGAAGAAACGGATCCCATTACATATACTTAGGCTATTAATGATGTTGATGCAGAAAAATGGCTTAAGGCGATGGAATCGGAAATAGATTCCATGTACACTAATGAAGTCTGGGTCCTTATAGATCCACCACCAGGTATAAAAGCCATAGGGTGTAAATGGATCTACAAAAGGAAAAGAGGATTGGATGGAAAGGTAGAGACCTTTAAAGCTAGATTGGTAGCTAAAGGCTATACTCAAAAAGAGGGTATAGATTATGAGGAGACTTTTTCTCCATTTTCCATGCTTAAGTCCATCAACTTCTTTTGGCCATAACATCTTATTTTGATTATGAAATATGGAAAATGGACGTCAAGACCGCATTTCTTAATGGGGATTTTAAGGAGACAATTTATAAGGCCTAACTAAAAGGTTTCATTGAGCCCAGAAATGAGCACAAGGTATACAAGTTGCAAAGGTCCATTTATGGACTTAAGCAAGCATCTAGGTCTTAGAACATTAGGTTTGATAAGTCTATCAAAACATATAGGTTCATACAAAACCTAGATGAGCCTTGTGTTTATAAAAGAATACAAGAAGGTAAGGTTACTTTCCTAATCCTATATACTGATGTCATTCTGCTCATTGGGAATGATGTGGGAATGTTATCTACGATTAAGGGATGGTTGAATGAACAGTTTTCAATGAAGGATTTGGTAGAGGCTAACTATGTTTTAGGAATCAAACTTATAAGGGATCGTAAGAAAAAACAGATAGCCTTATCTCAATTAACCTACATTGCGAATATGCTTAATAAGTTCACTATGCAAGATTCTAAGAGGGGTTTCACACCTGCTAGACATGGAATCAAACTTTCAAAGAAACAACCACCTAAAACCCAATAGGAGGTTGAACGCATCCGTAATGCTTCGGCAGTTAGAAGTTTGATGTATGCAATGCTCTGCACTAGACAGGATATCTGTTACGCAGTGGGACTGGTAAGCAAATTTCAATCCAATCCAGAAATGGAACATTGGACTGCGGTTAAGTGTATACTTAAATATCTTCGTAGGACGAAGAACCTAAAACTTATTTACTTTGGAAGTAATCTTATTTTGACAGGACATACAGATTTTGATTTCCAATCAGATGTTGATTCAAGGACATAAACTTCTGGTTCTATATTTACTTTAGGAGGTGGAGCCATAGTCTGGAGGAGTGTCAAAAAATCTTGTATTGCTGATTCGACTATGGAAGCTGAATATGTTGCTACTTGTGAAGCAGCAAAGGAAGCAATCTGGCTCCGGAGGTACCTAAATGATTTGGAGGTAGTTCTAGAGGAAGAAAAAGCCATTACACTTTATTGTGATAATAGTGGGGCAGTGGCTAATTCTAAAGAACCTTGTAATCGCAAAGCTGCCAAACATATTAAGCGAAAGTATCATCTTATAAAGGAGATAATACAACGTAGAGAGGTGGATGCGGTAAAGATTCCCAAGGAGTAAAACCTTGTTGATCCATTTACGAATACGCTGTCTTAAAAGAGTTTTGAGGGTTACTTAGTAGGGATGGGAATGAGGGATATGTAAAACTTGCTTTAGGGCAAGTGGGAGATTGTTGGAGTTATGTAAATATAGTGCCTAAGAAAGCAAGTATATTTACATGTACCTAAATCTTCTTTAGTTACATTTTTGTAATGGAAATGTTTATTATTAATAAAATAAAAGATTTTGGTTTTAATGAGCATTATATATATCTAGTCATAAGGTACCAAGATTCTTTTGTAAGTAACATACATATACATAGAGATGTATGGGAAACATGAATATTATTAAAATCTAAATTAATGAATTCACAGTTGAATAATCAAGTTAGTTGCTTGATTATGGTTTAGACTATAGTGTTGTGATTTATCTATGTGTAAGTAAAGGAGTTTACTTCAAGGGAATGATGAGTTTCATATCATGATAGTAGTTGACTATTGATAATGGCATTGTTAAATGAATCTGGAATCAAGTATGTTTTCAAGAATAAAGTGGGTCGTTACTTTAATCTTAAAGCATACAGCTTAAGCATTTGCTTATTATGAACCACAATCTTGATAAGTGGTGAACTCGTATGTCTTATTATAATTCTTGATATGATCGAAATGGATTTTTACAGAGTATTAATCTAGTGTCTGTATGTTGGAATCATTAATTGAAACATGTATTAGGGAACATTCACTCAAATAAAGAGGTTATAGTGATATCATCACTTCTAGATGTTTTAAGGAGATTTGGTGATTAAACTGGCGCCAGTAGTTTGATGGACTAGCTACCCATTAAGTCTTAACACCAAGATGAGATCTTATGTGTTAATTGTTAAGTAAAGAGGACTTCACGATAATTAATTTTGACGACAATCAAATAATGATAATGTTATAAATGAATGAACATTTTTGATAAGTGTGTTAAGTGTACAGAAGAAGCGAAACACAGAAGAAGCGGAAAACACAGAAGAAGCATAAAACACAAAAGAAGTGAAAACACAGAAGAAGCGCAAAATACGAAAAAAGTGCACGACACAGAAGAAAGGAAAACACAGAAGAAGCGCAAAACACAGAAGAAAGGAAAACAAAGAAGAAGTGTAAAACACAGAAGAAGTGAAAACACAGAAAAAGCGCACAACACAGAAAAAGGGAAAACATAGAAGAAACACAGAACACAGAAGAAGTGAAAACATAGAAGAAGCACAGAACACAAAAGAAGCGCAAAACACAGAAGAAGTGAAAACATAGAAGAAACGCAAAATACAGAAAAAGTGAAAACACAAAAGAAGCGCAAAACACAGAAGAAGGGAAAACATAGAAGAAGCGCAAAACACAGAAGAAGTGAAAACATAGAAGAAGCACAAAACACAGAAGAAGCGAAAAACACAGAAGAAGTGTAAAAAACAGACGAAGTGAAAACATAGAAGAAGCGCAAAACACAGAAGAAGTTGAAAACACAGAAGAAGATGAAAACACAGATGATACAAAGAAGAAGATATGCTAGTACGTTGGAGAGATAGTTAGTTGGAGTTAGTTACAGAACTCAACTAAATAACAGTTATCAAGATTCAGGAAGTAGTTTTCAAGAATCAAGAAGCAGTTGGAGACTCAGGTTATAAATACTAGTCGTAGTCAAAGATAATACAATCTTACAACCTTTGAGAAATCATTGATCTTTGAGCTTTCAAGTGTTTACTTAGAAAAGAAAAATTCTGTAGTGCTATACTAAAAGAGCTAACCCTATTGTAACAAAAGCTCACAATATCTTTCTAGTGAGAGAAAGAAAAGGCTAAGAGCCTGGAGAGGCTAAGTTAACAGAAAGAATACTTTGTGTAAGAGACCTAAAGAGGCTCTGGAAGGGAAGAAAGAATACTTGTAATTTGTCGAAGTATAGTGAAATACCCAGACGAACTCTGAGGACTAGACGTAGTCCACGGTTTGGGGTGAACCAGTATAAAAATCGCTGCTTCTATCTTCTATCCTTTTATTTTAGTTTATTTTTTTGTTAAACAAGTATATAGAAGTTATTTACGATTTAATTTTTTTGATATTCTTTTAACAAGTTAGAGAAGTTCTTAAAAAGATTTATTAAAGTTTTTGTATTCATGAAAAGAATACACAATTCAACCCCCTTCTTTTGTATCTAGTTTATTATATGTGAATTCTATATTAACGTGTGATTTACTTCAATTGGTATCAGAGCTCGATTTCCAAGAACCACCTTTCCAAAGTGAGGACAAAGATCCATGGTTGAATCATATGTTTTTATAGCTGAAGGTGCCTTCGTCATAAGAGCTCCTGCGTTCAATGATGAAGATTATCATTATTGGAAGGACAGGATGCGGCTCTTCATAGAATCCACATACATTGATCTTTGGGATATCATCGAGAATGGACCATACGAACTAATAGATGATGAAGGAAATACCATTCCTCGTAACAGATGGTCAGCTGATCACAAAGCTAGATTTCAACTAAATTCAAAGGCCAAGTCTTTTTTGTGTTGTGCGTTAAGTAGAAGAGAATATGATAAAGTTCATGGATGCGAAACTGCGAAGGAGATGTGGGACACTCTATCCATCACACATGAAGGCACAAACCAAGTGAAAGAGTTCAAGATCAGTATTCTCGTACATCAGTATGAGCTGTTTAAAATGAAAAAAGATGAGTCTATTGATTAGATGTTTAGACGATTTCAAACTATCGTTAATGAGCTTAAAAGCTCTTGGGAGAATCTACGATAATCAAGACCATGTGAGGAAGATTTTCAGAAGTCTGTCAAAAAGATGGAGACCCAAAGTCACTGCAATACAAGAAGCCAAGGACTTGAGCAAATTAAAGCTAGACAAATTGCTTGGTTCTTTGAAGATACATGAAGTAGAGCTTGATGCTGAAGATAAACCTAAAAGAGACAAATCCATAGCATTAAAGGCTGGTCAGAAAAATCACAAGACTCAGAGAAATAGAAGTTCTTCATCAAAAGCATTAAAGATCGAAGAAGTCAAGAATGATGATACCAGTGAATCTGATCACGATTCAAGTGAAGATGACGACGAATTATCTTTCATTTCAAGAAAGATTAGAAGGATGTGGAAAAAGAAGGCAAAAGGAAGTAAAAATTTTTCTTTTAAGAAAAATAGCAAAGAAGAAGTCAAGAACGAGAAGATCTTTATCATTTGCTACGAGTGTAACAAACCAGGACACTACAAGTCTGAATGTCCATTGCTTAAAAGAGAACCGAAGAAAAATAAAGGAAGTAAAAAGAGTATGATGGCAAATTGGGAAGATTTGGATTCATCCGAATCTAATTCTGATTCAGAAGTATCAGAACAAGCAAATATATACTTGGTAGCTGAAAAAGAGGGTGACAAGGCGGTAACTTCTAACTTTAATGAACTTCAAGATGCATATTTAGAATTGTTAGAAGATTAACATGTTATACTAAAGCAATATAGATCCTTAAAAAGAAAGTTTGTCGAAAACTTGAGGAACACGAAAGTGTTAGAAAAAGAAAACGTCTATCTTAAGAAACAAGTAGATGATATGAAGAAAAAAGTATTTATTGATAGATCTGAGGAAATTAGTCAGTTGAAACAAAGGATTAATTCTCTTTCAGCAAATTTATCAATCTTTACTGAAAGTACGAAGAAAATGAATGACATGATTGGAAATTATCGACACCCTAATGA